>JASCZW010002352.1:0-21697 GCA_034211315.2 Aedes japonicus | reverse complement strand
TATCGAAAATTCTAAATTGCGCCGTTTTCCATTTGTAAATATCAAATTTCTATGTGAAAAAATAGAGATAATCTTTTATGTTTTATTTACTTATATCTTAATAGCACAGATAAAAAGAAACATTGAATTTTCTGCGTTATCTAATGCACGTTAAGGGAATATCAGATTCTGCATAAAATAATGGAATATTTCATGTAAATTTAAGCCAGACAACGCCTGCATCTAGCCTGTTGTATGAAAGATTGCAAATATTGTTGTATGGCACATGAAAGATTTCAAACAATTTCGTCGTCTGCGCCTCCTTTGGCTTGGAACTAAACGAGGGGAAATTTTACGCGCTTGTTAAAATTAATTATTTTGTCTGTGAGACTTGTAGAATAAGAACTATCCTACTAAAATTCTACAATCGGATTTTATGTGATCGCATCTTTAATTCTAGATCATTCTAGATCTAAATGCATTGATTAACTTCTTTTCTTATTACACATCTAATTACTTCCTTCGAGTCAATTTATACATTCGCGTTTATAAATTCAGCTGGAAGCTGATTCCACAGAGTAATTGCTCGGGAGTGACCGCGGCATATTGGTTAACATCCATACCTCTCACGCCTAAGTCACGAGTTCGAATCACACCCCCGGAGAAGAAAATGCCCAAAAGTGGTGTTTGACTGACTACGACGGGAGATGAACCAGCCCGAGGCTGAAAATCTCGATAATCAAGACAAAAAAAAGAATAATTGCTCGAACAAAAAATGTTCTATAATGAGAAGTATTAAACTGTGGCAAAACAAAGCTTTTTGTTCCCGTACCTCGAACAGTTCTGATTTATTTTTCATACAGACAACTGGGTCCATTGTGGATTATTTTAAACAGAGTATAAATGTATCGCGTTTTAAGAAAAAAACATGGAAAGAGCATCCAAGAAACTGCAGATGAAGATCAGAAACTCGTGAAAATCGACTAATAAAGCTCGATTCAAAGTAAATCTGGACGCACGGTTCAATACATCACCGCCTACGGTTGGAACAAAAAATCTTTGACAGGATTTTGTTGGTGTTTTATTGGCGAAAAAATTAATGAAGGTTTTTCTCGATTGATTGGAGCATCTCAAAATTACGGATCATGGAACTTGAGAAAAGATAATTAATTGTGCACTAACATCTAGAAAATCCTTCGTGGTCTGCCTCAAAAATAGCAAAAGTGTTAAGATTCCCAATATCAACGGTGTGTATTGTAATCAAACGTTACAAGGATACTCTGAGCGTAGACAGGGCACAGTGCATCTATCATAATAGTGGCACTATGGACAAGGGCCAGCCGAGGAGAAAGGTGTTGAGGTGCGTGAAAGGCAACCCAGGTGTCTCCATGCGTGATTTGGCAAAGAAATACGAGTCCAACTTTTCCACCGTTCGTAACACCCAAGAGAAGGATATAAGTTTTTTTGTACCTATAAACATCCAAATCGTTCTCTGAAACAAAATTTAGTGGCCAAAAAGCGAGCACGATTACTGTACGAACAAGTTTTGACGAAATTTGATGGGTGTATTTTAATGGATGACGAAACATATGTTAAAATGGATTAAAAACAAATCCCCGGACGAAAACTTTACCTAGCAACTGATCGTGAGGATGTCCGTTCTAGGCATAAATTTGTATTTGCTGATAAGTTTGCTCGGAAACTAATGATACAGCATGGAATCTGCAGTTGTGGCCTTAAAACCAAGGTTTTCATCGCATCTTACACAATGACGTCGAAGGTTTACATCAAAAAGTGTCTGAAAAAGCGGATTTTACCCTTAATTTGGCAACACAAGACCAACGTTATGTTTTGGGCGAATCTAGTCAACTGCCATTACTCTAAGGAAATACTAGAATGGTATGCTGCAAACAATGTGATTTCACCGCCAAAGAGATTAATCCTCTGAATTGCCCTGAGTTCAGACCGATCGAAAAATATTGGGCAATTGTTAATTGAAAACTTTGAGGATGCAGTAAAAAAGTGACAGATCCACAATAAATGCGTTTAAAGTGGAATAAGTTCGCCGGTGCAATGTCACCAGCGACTGTGCTGATCGTGATGGCATCGATCATCAGTAAAGTGCGACAGTTCGTTCGAAAGCTGAATAAATACCCTTCTGTTTGACGTTTTGATCAACCGTGTATGTTGTTTAACTGTTGAGTTATGATCATTTCAATGCGTCCAAATTTACTTTGAATCGGGTTTTAGGTCTCTCAGTCTATCAAATGCAGCTACAGAGGCATTTGATGTTGACTACAAGCCATAAGTAAAATTAGGAAGTACAAGAGATTTAAATGCTTGTGGCATCATCATCAAGTGGCATGTGCAAGCATTGATATTTGAGCACTGCAAATTTATGTGAGCATCCCATTCCAGAATATCCTGAAAAGCTACTTCCAAATTAGCTACCTTCTCGACATAATCTAAAATTTATCAATTGAAGAGTACCCAGGTATATAATAAGCAGTTCCCAAGAACTTTACGGCAGCCAATCAAGCAATTAAGTCGCCTTAAATGCTACATAAATGCCGCTTATGGCCCAATATACGGCTGCTTTACTGCCATGCTATGATAATGCTTTATTAATGCTATTTGGCATTCGAAGTGCTTATTACAGGCTACAAGCATTTAAATAGCATTTGAAATTCAACTTTACAACAGATAGATGATTTCAATATCAAGGTAAGAACATCTTTTTTTTCAGAATTTTTCATATATATATATGTACCAAATAAAATAAAGGGAGGGACCATCAGAGTACCTGATTGAAGTGATTTGGATAGGAAGAGTGGGACTGCCAACTTCCTGTTTTTAACATTTCGTGAATAAAAGGGTGGCTCTCAGGCAGGCTTCTCCCCATGTAATGGGACTTTTTAATTGGCGAGGTCTTGGTTTTGGTGTGGCTTATGCGAACTTGTTTCTGGAAGGAGATTTTCTCTAGACCCTTTTAGCTTTGGGTTGCGCGTAAGTGTATCTGCTTGCAGGCCCACAATACGTTCTTCATATAGGAACATGATGAAACATATACCACAGAACAACCTTGATCAAATCGTTTAATCCAAATAGTCTAGTGCTATAGGCAGCTGCCTTGCTACATTAGATGGTAGTTCACATCATCATCAAGTATTTTTCGAGGAACCTGTAAATTGATATGTGGAAAAGTGTCGATATCAATTTCATAGATCTATCTAACTTCAATGATTTTAACTCTTAGTTCGTTGATCTTCTGGTATAGCTTTAAAACTTTGCTTTTTGCTTCTAGTACTCTAAGTGGGATATTTTTCAATACCGAGGATCAAATCGCTCAAACGAGGTGAGATGGGAACCAAGGAATTGCATGAGTTTGTGTCCTAGCTCATAGTACGTTGTGAACCATATGGATAATGTTAACCATATTTTAATATGGTGTCATGTGCAACGCATATTATTATGATCATATGAATGATTTATGAACCGACTGCTTCTTCGGATCGTCAGTGATAAGCTCTTGAATTTCAGGAAAGCTTTCTCCTGATCTTCTACAAAAATCATTTCCAAACTCTAAGAAGCTTCCTCCTGAACTTTTGACAAGTTTCTCAATGAACTTTTTGGAAGTTTCTTGTAGTGTTCTTGAAAATTCACATCTAAAAACCTAACCCAATCTTCCATAAAACATTTGGTAAGTTTTTTCTTAATTTATTCACTTTTAAACATCTGACAATTCTTATCCTGGGCTGCCAAGAAATGTTCTCCAAAGCTTTGGGAAAGCCTTTTCCACAATTTCTACGGAAATTCCTTTATATTTGCTGGAAATTTCTTTTTGAACATTTGAGTCCTCTTCGGAACTTCAGGGAAGTTTTCTCCTGAACTTTGGAAAATTCTGTTCCTAAATTTTTGAGAAATTCCAGTTTGAACTACTAGGATTTACTTCATATATTTCTGTAAAGTTTCTTCCTGTTTTTCTCAAAAGTATCTACGTGAAATAATGATGAGATGGTTTCTTTTACTTTCAGTATATTAAAAAATAGAAACAGATAACTAGAAATTAGAAAAAAAATTAGTATCTTCCATTTAATTCCAACTTGGTGCAAGTCGAGTTATTAGTACGAGACAATGAAGAAGTCTGCACATTGTAGACGAAATACGCGTATCTGTCGAAGATAAGCAAAGGTAGTTGGAATTAAATGGAAGATACTAATTTTTCTTCTAATTTCTAGTTACAGGTATTCCACTAAACAGCTCAAACCCTCTAGGATTCAGAAACAGATACTTTTTCTATTTTCCGACGTTTCGGCGTTATGTATTTCACCTTCTTCTAGAGATAAAGATTTTCGTTTTTGTCATATTGTGTTCTATTATTAACTTTAAAGCGTCTAGTAAATATTCTGAACATACCTACTCTCACGTTCCTACACTGTTCCGGTATGACGAGCTAACTAACTATATCTACCGAACTTCGGGAAGTTCCGGAACTTTGAGAAAACCTCATTCTGAAATTATGGAATGTTCGATTCTGAACTTCAAGGAAGCTCTCTAGCACTTCAGGGTCGTTTCAACTAAACTGTTGAGAACTGTTTCTTCTGAACTTCTGCAAAGTCCTCGACTGAATATTTAAGAAAATTCCTTCTTGAAGTTATAGGTAGTGTCCTCTTTGGTAAGTTTGTTCCTGAAATTCGGAGAAGTTTTTCCTGAGCTTATTCTTTCCAAACTTCTGATAAGTCCCACTCTGAACTCCGAGGAAAATTTTAATATAGCTTAGGGAAACTTCTTTCCAGGATTTCTAGGAAAATTCCTTTTTATTTGTTGGAATTTCTTCCTGAACTACTGAGAAGTCCTCTTTTGAATTTTCGAGATATTTTTGTTTGGAACATTGGGGTAGTTTGTTTTTGAATTTCTGAGAAATTCTTGCTCAATATTTCCGTCTGTTCTTTTAAAAGATTCTTTGAGAAATCCTCCTTGTGAAATATTCTCTTCTGAAAATTTGGGATATTTCAAGTAACTTTGGGGTAGTTTTTTTTAATGTTTGAGAAGTATTTTCTTAAACTTCATGGAAGTTCTCTCCTGAACTTCTAAGGTGCGGCCCAGTAAGAATTCGAACATAGACTATTGCGCATATTTCGAATATACATTAACAAAATAGTACTCTGTTTTGACTAAAATGTTTGACTTTATGTGAACTTTTGAGGGAAAATACAAAAAAAATCATCTCGATTTCGAAGATATTTGTGGAGTTTTCCCGGAATACGTTTCATCAACTGGCGCATATTATTCTCATCCATCGTTTTGGTAAACTTATACCACTTGGTTCTCAATTAATTGATGCTTTTGCCATTCATCTTCAGCTTCCTCTTCATAATTGCCCAAAATCTCTCTTTCGGTCTGAGCCGGGGATAGTTTGGTGAGTTGAGTTCTTTCGCTATAAACTGAATCCCTTTGGTTTCACACCACTGTAGCACTGTCATACAGTAGTGACAGCTTGCAAAATCTGGCCAAAATATGACAGGTTCATTTTGGGATGTGAGGAATGGCAATATTCGCTTTTGGAGACATTCCGTTCTGTACAGCTCTGAATAAAATGTCTTATCAGTGATGAAAACCTTGGTCTTCCAACCGCAGCTACAGATGCCTTGCCAAATCATGTATTTACGTTCAAATTTGTCTACAAACAAAAACTTCAATTTGGCAGGAACATAGCCAAGTAAAATTTTTGTAGCGGTAGTTGTTTGAAATCGGCCTTTACATAAGTTTCATCATCCATGAGGAAACAGCCATTGAATTTTGTCAACACCTGATCGTATAGTTTTCTGGCAAGGGTTCTGGCCACATGGTTCTGTTTTTTCAAACTACTTTTTCAAAACGGTATTTTCTCCTCTTCGGGAAAAAACCAACACTTCAGCCAGTTTTGGACCAGGCCACGATGTGTTTTCCAAATGATTGCGTACAATTATTTTTCTTCTTTCTTTTTTCATTTTGTATTTCTCTGAAACACGCTCGAACTGTACCGTGAAAAAAATCTTCTGATGTTGTTATTGGGAACACATAAGATGTCGTAGTTTACAAATCCGACCACTAGGGTCGGTGTAAGAATCAAAAATGTTTGTTCCAATACTAAATGGGCCACACTCTATCTACATGATGTCTGCGATCTGTATGAAGTCTGTTCGCATGATTAAATGTCTGTATGAATACAGTCATGCCTGTATATGTGAGTGTTTGATGGGTCTAGACCAGGGATAGAGAAACAAATACTACACATACAATGTATTGAATGCGTCTCAATATTGGGCATGCAAATTTTCAACACACATACACAATCAAGAATTTTTAAGAGTAAATCAGTAGTTTTACTGTTACTAGTTACCATCGCATGACTTCATGCAGTCGGAAAATATTCGTTCATAAATCAGTTCGGTTTCACTCGTTTCGCTTTTTGCAGCTTTTTTTTTTTTTTTATTTCTTTATTATAGTGGCTTTCAGCCTCCTGGGCTGGTTCGCCACTAGCTTTTTGCAGCTGGTCGCAGGCTGTTTCAGGCGTTCAATGTATTTTAACATGAAGTGTAAATGATGAAATTTGTCAGAAGCAGATAATTTCACATCTCCATGCGAGGCTCCAGGAGTGGACAGTAATTTATTGTAAGAACGAATAGAAATGAAGAGAAAGTGTATTGATAGTTGTATTTTTCTTAGTTACCCTAAACGAAACTATCAATACACTTCTCTTCATTTCTCTTCGTTCTGTCCATTCCTAGAGCCTGGCACGCAGATGAGAGATTATCTGCTTCTGACAATTTTTTTCATAGATCGTTACTCCGCTCATGGGAGAATACAAAAAACAACAATCAAAGTGTATGAAGTGTAAGGTTAAATACTGTGGCCGAGAGAGATGGAACTATCCGGGATTACTTTTTGACGTTTTTCCAGTGATGATGTTACAAGATCCAAAGGGATAGAATTCTGTCGGCGTAAGTTGAAAAACATAGTTTATTTTACAGGTTTCTGAATACCATATGGAACTCTTTAGTGATCGTCAGTCGGTGCGAATCAAAACAAACCCAAAAAAGGGGAGAGTTCCTCTCCCATGTGCGCATCAGTAAACAGAGTGCACACAATAGATCGCTAAGAATAAACTATACAAGCCACAGTGGTACATGAGCGTCTTTCCATGCGTCAATTTTTGCCTGTTGAAGTGGCGGACTTGTTCCGTCGCTACAACCTACCCCGAAGTGGGATGTTAGGCAAAGATTGACGTCCATGGTTCGAGTACCATTGGATACATGCCCTTTCGCTCAATTTTCAAAAACATCTGTTAATTTTCCTACCTGCCGCACTCTGACGGACCTTTCAACACTTTCTCTTCACATCTTTCATTCTAGCCAAAAACATTGTTGTTCACTCTTGGTGCCTCATGGTGATGAGCGAACATCTCCTTCTACATCATAATCGTTACTCCTCGCACGGAGAATACATAACATAACAATTAATGTATGAAAAAAATGGTTTAAAAAAAACAAAAATATTAATACACATATTTTCTCGTATAGTAATAACTTTGGTACAAGAATAAATGCCGCCTAGGTGTTATAAGTAATTGGTCAAATTTATGAAAAAACATGCCTTACACTCAACAGAGTTGCAAATTTCCTATCTTATCAGCGATGAAAACACATAATTAGTTCAAACTATTAGCAGGCAAGAAAATATTTCATATGCAACTAGCCAAACCCGGTGCGGGCGCTGCTACGCTTGCGACTAAATGAATGAAAATTGAATAGAACAGCGCGAATTGTTGGTTTTCGGAATGAATTTTGTTGAAATATTTTCTTGACTAAGAAGGGGTTCAAACTTCTATCAGCTTCTTACCCGAGAAATACACACTCTTAGTTTAGTGGCCTGGATAATTCTAATGTTTCGTTAAAATTTGTTTTATTTGTAAAAGACACCCCCCCCCCCTCCGCCCTCCTTACAAACCATAGAACTACATCATAAAAAAAAAATCCTGCCTTCAAAAACCTCCAATATGCCAAATTTTGTTCCAATTGGTTGATGAGTTCTCGAGGTATGCAAACATTTCTGTTTCATTTGTAAAAGAGCGACCCCTTCCAGAGATAGAGGAAGAGTGAGAGAGAGAGAAACAGGAAAGAGAGAGAGAGAAAGAGCGCGAAAAGGGGTCTCGAACCACCATAGACAAAAATTCTGCCTCAAAAAAACTCCATAGTATTTGGTTCCATTTGTCTGGTTAGTTCTCGAGTTATGCAAGTATGTGTATTTAATTTGTATTAGAGCCCCCTCCTTTCAAAGATGGTAGGAATTTCAATCCACTATAGAAACATTTCTTGCATTCTAAAATCTTCACATGTAATTTATTTGTATGGGAGCCTCCCTTTGCAGAGAGCGTAGGGGTCTCAAACCCCCATAAACATAATTTTCGTCTTTAAAAACCTGTAAATACCAAATTTGGTTTCATTTGCTTGATCAATTCTTGAGTTATGCAGAAATTCGTGTTTCATCTGTATGAGAAACCCCCACTTTCTAAGGAAGAAGGGGTCTTAAACCATCGTAGAAACATTTCTTTACTTCAAAAATCTCCACATGCCAAATTTGTTCCATATGCTTCATTAGTTCTCGAGCTATGCAGAAATTTATGTTCCATTTGTTTGAGAGCCCCCCCCCCTCTTCAGAAATAAGAAATAACTACCAAAGAAACAATTATTGGCTTCAAGAACCATCACATGTCAAGTTTGGTTCAAGTTGCTTGATTGGTTTTTGTGTTTCATTTGTATGCCCTCCCCCCTCTTTTTTGGAATGAGAAGGGGTTTCAGACTACTATAGTCAAATTTATATCTTTCAAAAACTTTCACATTCTTTCAAAAACTCTCACAAATTGTGTTGCTTGAATAGGGTCTTTCCATAAACCACGTTGGCTCATTTTTGAAAATCTCGGACCTCCTTCCACAATTGTAGGCTTTAGTCTATACACTTTTTTGAAATTTTACATGGACCGTAGACTTTGGTCAAACCACCAACACCCCCTCCCTCCAGAATAGTCAACGTGGTTTATGAACAGGCTCTTAGTTTTCGAGTTATGCAGAAACTTGTGTTTCATTTCTATGGGAGCCATCCTTCCAGAGGGCGGAGGGACCTCAAAAAATCATAAGAAACTTTCCCTGCCCCAAAATCTCTGCATTAAAATTTTCACGACGATCGGTTCAGTAGTTCCCGAGTCTATAGGGGTCAGACAGACAGACAGAAATTCATTTTTATACATATTTAGGTTAATACTTTTCATTTACTGACATTTTATTTTCTTGGCTTCACATGACAGTTTGTGGCATCTCGAATTTGGCTCCACTTGACACTCTCATTTTTTGAGTCTGCTTCTCCCTTCCAGGTCTAGATCACGGCTCTGTCCAGAGTGACCAGCTTGTTTGTCGGATCCTAATCTCTTTGTTCAATTCTCGTTCGTCGAAGTTTTAAAAACGGCTGGTGCTATCTCTATTTCACTCATATTTTTGAGAATTTTTTGACTTCAATGCAAATGTTCCACAAAATAACCATCATTACAAACGAAATCGTGTAGAGACAGATTGTACTAACATTCAAAACTGAATTGAGCATAATCCGTACAAAATTTGAAACATGGTGGTGCTATTTTGCTCTTTGCCCAGTGTATACTAGGCTAAAATTCACACGCCATATTGTACCAAAATACTCTTATTCTATTTCCACCCCCATCAGAAACCGAAAGTAATCTGTACAGAAATAGTGCAAAAGTAAATGATCTCTAGTCCACATTACTACCTTCATCTCCCTCACATTCCTACCCTCAGAAACCCCACCGGGGACATGTGTGTGTGTGTGTGTGTGTGTGTGTGTGTGTGTGTGTGTGTGTGTGTGTGTGTGTGTGTGTGTGTGTGTGTGTGTGTGTGTGTGTGTGTGTGTGTGTGTGTGTGTGTGTGTGTGTGTGTGTGCGTGTGCGTGCGCGTGTGTGTGCGTGCGTGTGCGTGCGTGTGCGTGTGTGTGCGTGCGTGTGTGTGTGTGTGTGTGTGTGTGTGTGGTGTGGTGCCAACAGCATTCTGCTGCCGGAGTTGTTTATCATTTCAGGATAATCATTACGTAGCTGTAGTTGCCCTATCCAGTTTGGTGCCATTCTCGGTGCTCGCTCGTTCACGTTCGTTCGACTCCCACTCCGGCGGCGTCGCTGGTCTGCTGAGGGACGTGTGACAAATCCGGGAAATTGGAACGATGCGCTTAATGGGACACGAAAGTGACACACGCTGCACAATTCCGTCGGATTATTTGGACGAAGCAAGCAGCCAGCAGGTTCCAGTCCGTGTTTCCATCTGGAGTCACAGCAGCTGAATGATGGCTGTGCCATGTCCGGTGTCGGGGTCGAGGAGGGGGACGGTGTTTGCGGTGGAAGCACTGCTAATGCTGTGCACGGGAATTCGAGAAACTGTTAGTGTGCTTACATTTCATTAGTTTGCCATTTGATGGATGAGTTATTATTGGAGCTGTTTATCGGCCGAAGTCCCTGGACAATGACGGATTCGAACGACTGCCACCTGCTTGATTGCTGGAGTGATTGATTCCCACATCGTTTTGTCAACAAAAAGTCAAGACCTTTGAAATCCCGCCAGACTTATCACCGGACCCATTTCCTGTCAATTTAAACAGTTAAGGCTCCTATAATTCGCCCAATTATAAATCCCTTCATCCGTCGTTGACCGGCTCTAGCGAGTGAGTGGGACGATGAAATGGGACAGATGAAAATCCTCCAGCCCGGATGGAAAGGAAAAGGTTCAATTCCACCTTTATTTTTCCCCTGACGCGCAGGTGTGATATCGATAACGGATTTGTTGTCCCGGGGTCCACCGCGCCCGGACACCATCAATTATTTCCACGAAATTCTCCTCCGCCGAGAAAACGAGGAAATCGGAAAACACTGACATTTAACTCAGAGACGCCTTGGGGACATTTGATAAGAAACAAACACCGAAGGAGCCGATGGGAACACGAACTTCGTCGCCAACGACGACGGAATAAAATCATCGAAGAAATTGAGAAAGCTGCCCATTATCGCAAAATGAAGATGTCGACTTTCCAACCCCTTCGTGTCAGGTCCGTTTCCTATGTTCGCGCCGGAAAAGATTTGCTTCGAATTAGAACGGCAATTCGAATGTGAAACGAGACTTTGAAGCGAAGGAGTGATGTTTCGGGCAGGCTTGTGGGACTGTTTGAAGTTTTTCCGATTTCTGAGAGCTCCTGTTTTCTTTCTTTCTTCCTTCGAAGTGTGCGTCTGATAATGGCTATGCCATCAGAGGAGCTAGGCAGGAGATTACCAACCAAGCGGCAAGGTAAAAGCACCAGTCGATTGAAATTGGATGGTTAACTATCCGAAGAAAATTCTCTTCGTCAGTTTCACGTTGCTGCATCCGCCCCGCTGCCATCTGTGACTAGTGTGACAGGCAGATGGAGAAATGGCTAAAATTCGTCGGAAAATTCGATTTGCTGGGGTTTTCGCCGAGGCTCAATTGCGGATTTGCGAGGAAGGCTCTCCTTTTTGGAAAAATTGTGGTTTTTATCGGGAAGGGCGGGTCGGGTGGTGAGGAGCTAATAAAACCGAGGGTTAATGGGCAGATTATAGAGGCCATGCTCGGTGAAATGCGGGTTTCGATGGGTGTAGGGATTGCATTGTGGGATTCGATTCATTCAGCGTCCAATTATCATTATTTACTAGACAAAATTATTGCAATTGATGTTGTGATCGGAGATATGTGATAGTCACACTCAGATTTCCAAACGAATCGAAAGAAACGGGGGCGTTGGGGAATACGATAGCCCTGTGCTGTTATCAAATTGATTCCAGTAGTGAAAGCGTGATTTGTGTTGGTTAATTATACCCTTATGCAAATCAGAATGGTTTACAAGAGGTAAAGAGAACAGGTTGCTGAAATGAAGCACACTTAACAATAATGAATATATATTTATTTATTGATATAATTCCAGCTGACATGACGTCTAGAGGGTGCTTAGATCAAAATTTGGTCAAACAGTAATGTGTTTTAGTCGATTAAAGTTTTTATTAATAAGTCAAATTATTTTTCTTTTTCAAGTTCAGTTATTACAGAAAATGGGAGAAATATTCAGCAAAGCTTCCTTTTTACCGAATGCCGGGTCCTTCGTTAAACACCTACCATAAGATTTTGTGCACTCTCTTTGTCCACTTTATTCGCCGCAGAACGCCAGTTTGCCTTGAACTGCTTCTCGTTCACAACAGCTTTTTTAGTTTTCTTAAGGTTCCGCTTGACGATGGCCCAATATAGTTCGATTGAACGGAGCTCTGGCGTGTTGGGAGGGTTCTTGTCCTTGTTCACCACTTGAACGTTGTTGGCAGCATACCACTTCATGGCCTTTTTTCTGTAATGACCAGATGCCAAATCCGGCTAAAATAGAACGGAGCAATTGAGTCGCTTCAGGAAAGGCAGCACTGTAGGCACTCGCTCAGATAAATTTCCTGGTTGACGGTTCCGGTCGCAATGTAAACGTTACTCTTCAAGTCACAGGTACAGATGGCCTGCCACACCAGATATTTCTTCGCAAACTTTGACAGTTTAATATGCTTGAAAATATCTGCCACCTTTTCCCGTCCGGTTGCCGTATAACATTTCTGTCCAGGAAGTCTGCTTTTGCGTAAGTTTCATCGTCCTGTACCACGCAATCAAACTTTGTCAGCATCGTCGTGTACAACTTTCACGATCATGCGTTGGCCGACGTGTTTTGTTTATTGTCGCGATTTGGAGTCACCGTTTCTGGTAAGTCGACAGTCCAGCTCGTTTTTTAGCATGAAGGTGCCACTCCCAGCTTCTTTGCGACATCTCGGACGGAGACATTGGGGTTCCACTCGAAATAGCGGGCAACTCTTTTTGTCGTCGCTGTGGCCTCCGGCTTTCGATTTCCCCCTGATCCAGCTTTCCTGGCTGTTGACAAACGTTCACCGAACAATTTTAATACGTTGGTAATAGTTGATTTAACCACATTCAACAATCTCGCCAACTTGGCGTGAAAGTAGTTTGAATATTCACCATGCACGTGCAACATTTTGATGCGTTCCCTCTCTTCCTTCGAAGACATTTTGATCACTGAAGTGCTAATTCCAAAATCAATATAGAGGCATGATGCTACACGCACACTTTTTTAAAATGAAGGGTGTGCAAAATTTTTAAATGCACGATGATTGGAAATGCGTCAAGTTTAAGTCGACCAAATTTTGATCGAAACACCCTTTAAATCAACATGGATAGAAGGAATGCAAAGCTAGTAAAACAAAATGCTAACAAAATAGTACACACTCAAAACTTGTCAGTAAAATTAGATAAACTTATCTTTCGTGATGGAATCAGTCGCCTGGTATCTTCGCCAATAACACCAATACGTAATAAATGCCACCATTTCTGAACTAGCGACTCTCTATCCAACTACGCTGAAATCGGTGACGGAAGGTCTCTGGGAAACAGTTTAAGTCGAATAGACCGTAGATTGGATCGTGATGACCGTCGTTTGCAGCACGGGTTCCGAGTTTCAGAAAATTTCTTGTTTTCAGAACTCGTTCAGGAGCGTAGATGGAGAGTTCGGCCAGAATTCCTGGAGAGTCGGTTTCACCTAGCATCACTTTTGCTGCGAAGACTGCTTGCATGACTGTGCGCCTATGCTGGAAGATTGACCGGATCATTCCACGGCAGATGACGGAGGGCATAACGAACAAATTTTCTATGAACAGCTTCAATCCTCGTAATCCAGATTCTTTGATAAGGGCACCACACGAAGGTTCCAAATTCCAGGATGGAACGCCCTAGAGAGCAGTTCAATGCTTTCAGATAGGTGGGATCACGAAACTCGTCGGAGATCTTAAACATAAAACCAAGCTGTCTCTTGGCTTTGGTAATCATATCCGTGTAGCGTTGTCTAAACGACAATCCGGAATCAAGCATAATTCCAAGGTCACGAACAGAATCAACTTTCAGCAGAGGCTGATTGTTTATTATGTAATCAAATGCAATTGTGTTAAATTTTAGATGGAATGTGATAAAGAGGCATTTGTCTAAACTCAATTTGATCTTAGCTACTTCACATAGACACATAAAGCCTGTCAACGTTAAATTTCAGACACGTTTCTTTCAGAGTAGAATTTTGCATTATTTCACGGATCATTGAAACATTTCAATTATATGATACTCTCTATTTTATTGCGTGGTACAACATGTTTACATTCTTGTTACAATCAGTAAAATGACGTCGGTTCAAGTGGGAGTGCCCAAACACATTTTGCATGAACTACAGCAGAATTCGAATTTATCGGTACACGATATTGCCAAGAAAATAAAAATACCAAAAATAACCGTTATTTTGTGCTTGCACATCATTTGACCAGTGCTTGACTGTGGATCGGAAGGTTGAAAGTGAAACAAATCGAAAAATTTGCTGCTGACAAATGGACAAGAAGGTGGTAGCTATTTAGTAGAAAAGCCCCAATCTTTCTGTGCAAAATGTGGCTCCCAAAGTTGAGACGTCAATCGAAGACTTTAAACAGCTTCCGGGTCTAGTCTTTTATACCACCATGCAAAAGGATCCAAAGAAAAAGAATTTGATTTGGCAGGCAATATGTAGTTGTGGTCGAAAATCTAAAAGTTTCATCAATACCGACACTATCAATAAGGATGTATACGAGAAAGAATGTCTGCAAAAGCGGTTACTTCCATTTATCAGAAGCCACGACCCGACCGTCCAGCTCTGTTGTGGCCTGATTTGACCTCCTATCACTATGCGAAATCCGTCCTGGAATGGTATAAGGTACAAGAGGTCAAATACGTACCGACAACCGCTAATCTACCAAACTGTCCAGAACTTGGCCCAATAGAGAAATACTGGGCTCTAGTTAAGCGGAAACTTTTCTAAACTTAGAAAAAAGCAAATTGTACCTATGAGTTCATGAGAAAATGAAGAATCGTTACGGCGGGCGTATCTGAGGATACCTTACGGAACCTGATACCACAGAAAGCCTGAACATTTTACGGAAAGAAGGTATTACCAAATTGCCGCAAATGTAAGGTTCTGCGTTGTCGTCCGCGTGAGTCTTTTGCCGGTACAGCAAGTTTCCCCGCAAGTACCTCCATTCAGCGCTCTCGGAGTAGATTACCTTGGACCTGTCGAGGTAACAGTTAGCAGAAGAATTGAGAAAAGATGGATAGCGCTCTTCACGTGTTTGACGATCAGAGCTGTTCATATAGAGGTAGCTCATTATTTATCCTCGCAATCGTGTTTGATAGAAATTATAAGATACATCTGAAAGCGAAGTCCAGAGGAATTCTTTTCTGATAATGGCACAAACTTCAAAGGGGCCTGCAAGGAGATGATGAAGCGTGTTGAGCAAGACTGCGTTGAAGCAGTAAGTAGTGCCACTACCAAAGGGAATTTCAACCTTCCTGGAACGCCGCATATGGGCGGCATTTGGGAAGGGATGGTACGGTCAGTCAAGGAGGCAATGACGGCGTTGAATGATGGAGGAAAACTCACCGACAAAGTCTTGATAACGGCGTTAAGTGAAGCTGATGACATGCACAACACGCGACCTTTGACTTACCAATCCCTGGAATCCTGAAGCCATAACTCCCAACCATTTCCTACGTGGAAAATTGTGTTGTACAGAGCTCATCCTGGATGGTCCAACAGAGTTGGCTGATGCGTTGAGGAACATGTACAAACGATCACAATACTTGTCAGACCAAATATGGGAACGATGGTACAAAGAGTACCTGCCCACCATCAATCAACGCACCAAGTGGTTTGACGATCCGAGGAGTTTTTAAGTCGGTGATCTAGTATTTGTGATAGATGATAAGAACAGGATGAACTGGACCAGAGTGGTGTGGTTAAAGATGTTTTCCTGCAAACTTGGCGGTGTTGAAAATTCAGGAAGGTAAATCCGGATCAAGCTAGCGAACCGATACTCACAGTTACGGGCTGGGGAACTGTCAACACCACTGGGCTGCAACGAAGCTGCCGGAAAGTTATGAACGCAGTTCTGTTGAAAGACGTAATGATGCTTCCCATAGAGGTCCCGGAGTGTTGGGGCCAAACTCTTCTCCAAAACCTCGGTCTTATAGTACGTGGCATTGATTTCTACGTTTTTCTCCATGAACACCAGTGGAAGCTTCCCACGCCTGGATACGGCCCCAGACTATTATCGAAGTGGCGCTCTGGAACCGCGGGATGTTTATGTGGAACGAAGGGATGCTGGCTAACGAAAGTGCCCACAGCCGATCATATTGGACACTGTGCAGTTGTTGCAAGACTAAGAGTTTTCCATTAAAAAACACGAATTCCTGACCTGCGTGCCGCGAAAGTAACAGTTTGGCTCTGCCCAGCTTCTTCTTCGTTGTAGCCTCCGTTACTCCGTGAAGCTTGCGTTTCTTGTACAGCTTCATATCATCATGATGATATGGGCAGTCTCGATTGACACATCCAGGTCAGCAGCGGTCTTCCGAAATGAACGGTTCACAACTTTACTACGACGTGCGGTACTACATCATCGTGCGTGGTAAACAAACAACAAATGACAGGATGTCGACATCGTGCGCGTCGGTTAGCCTATATATTAGGCTAAAGCTGACACCAATACTTATACACAGAATGCATATGGTGCGGACTTACACAACGATGAAAACCTGTATTCGAACTTATTGAACACCCTGTACATATGAATGATAGATGAAGAAATTATTCAAGCTTGCTGAGCATCGATGAAAGTGATGGGGTTTGGTCCAGTTAAAAAACAGGCCATTTCCTCTAGATTTTTCCGGAACATGCCAGGATGTGTTCGACGTGGTTGTGGATACTTAATTTAAAAACGTTTGTAATTTTTTTTCAACACTCAAGATATTAGAGATGCGACACGATGGGTTTTGACTTATGTCCTAAGGTGGCCTAATAGGTATCAGAAACACACCTGGGTTTGACCAATTCGGTCATGGACAGTGGATAGTTGCGAAGGGTCTGAAATTGAAGAAAGCTCACGGCCCGGACGGGATCCCCAATATAGCACTTAAACCCCGATATTGGCGTTTCCGAGCGCTACAAAAATGCCTAGATGACGCCTACTTCCCAGACAGATGGAAGTTTCAAAAGCTGGGGTTGCTGCCGAAACTAGGGAATCTACCAATAAACCTGCTGGATACTCTCTGGAAGCTTCTGGAAAGGATGATCCTTAACAGGCTCACGCAGTGCATGGAAAGCGATCATGGCCTTTCAAAGAGACAATTCGGATTCCAAAAAGGGGTCTCGACGGTGGAAGCAATTCGGATAGGCGTGTAGATAGCAGAGAAGGCATCAAAGCAGTAAAGGAGAGGCAATCGGATATGCGCCGTAGTGACGATCGACGTAAAAAAAACGCTTTAAACAACGCCAGCTGGGAGGATATTGCCGCAGCACTTAGTTCTGGGCTAGCTGTGCAGAGTACTTAGTTGTTACTTCCACAACAGAGTCCTTGTGTACGAAACGGAGTTGGGGCAGAAATCTCGGTTCTCGGCCCAACGCTCTGGGACGTGATGTACGCAGTATTAACGCTGAAGTTGCCTAATGGAGTTGAGATCGTCAGATTTGCAGATGATGTCATGCTAACGATAACGAGCGAGACTCTGGAAGAGGTAGAGATGCTGACAGTGAAGGCGATGGACACCATTGAAACGTAGATGACTGGAGCAAAACTGCAGCTGGCTCACCATAATACAAAGGTAGTGCTGGTTAGCAACCTCAAAGCAGTTCAGCAGGTTGACTTCAACGTCGGGGACACGCAATTCTACCCAAGCGTGCATTAAAATACCTGTGGGCGATGGTTGATGACCGCTTGAATTTCAACGCGCACGTCGACTACGCCTGCGAAAAGGCGGCGAAAGCGGCCAATGAGGTAGTCATGACCATGTCGAACGTCGGTGGACCAAAAAACAGCTACATGCGACTTTTGACGAGCCTGGCAACTTCAATTCTGAGGTATGGATTTGCACCATCCTGGTCGAGGACGTCGAATGTTATCAGCGGATGCGAGGAAAATCATCAGAACGGACTCGTTGGCAAAGTGGCAGCCAGAGTGGGACAATGCAATGAGAGGATGATGAACCCACCGGCTCACTATCTATCTGTTACTTCTGTTACTACCAAACTGTCCAGAACTTGGCCCAATAGAGAAATACTGGGCTCTAGTTAAGCGGAAACTTTTCTAAACTTAGAAAAAAGCAAATTGTACCTATGAGTTCATGAGAAAATGAAGAATCGTTACGGCGGGCGTATCTGAGGATACCTTACGGAACCTGATACCACAGAAAGCCTGAACATTTTACGGAAAGAAGGTATTACCAAATTGCCGCAAATGTAAGGTTCTGCGTTGTCGTCCGCGTGAGTCTTTTGCCGGTACAGCAAGTTTCCCCGCAAGTACCTCCATTCAGCGCTCTCGGAGTAGATTACCTTGGACCTGTCGAGGTAACAGTTAGCAGAAGAATTGAGAAAAGATGGATAGCGCTCTTCACGTGTTTGACGATCAGAGCTGTTCATATAGAGGTAGCTCATTATTTATCCTCGCAATCGTGTTTGATAGAAATTATAAGATACATCTGAAAGCGAAGTCCAGAGGAATTCTTTTCTGATAATGGCACAAACTTCAAAGGGGCCTGCAAGGAGATGATGAAGCGTGTTGAGCAAGACTGCGTTGAAGCAGTAAGTAGTGCCACTACCAAAGGGAATTTCAACCTTCCTGGAACGCCGCATATGGGCGGCATTTGGGAAGGGATGGTACGGTCAGTCAAGGAGGCAATGACGGCGTTGAATGATGGAGGAAAACTCACCGACAAAGTCTTGATAACGGCGTTAAGTGAAGCTGATGACATGCACAACACGCGACCTTTGACTTACCAATCCCTGGAATCCTGAAGCCATAACTCCCAACCATTTCCTACGTGGAAAATTGTGTTGTACAGAGCTCATCCTGGATGGTCCAACAGAGTTGGCTGATGCGTTGAGGAACATGTACAAACGATCACAATACTTGTCAGACCAAATATGGGAACGATGGTACAAAGAGTACCTGCCCACCATCAATCAACGCACCAAGTGGTTTGACGATCCGAGGAGTTTTTAAGTCGGTGATCTAGTATTTGTGATAGATGATAAGAACAGGATGAACTGGACCAGAGTGGTGTGGTTAAAGATGTTTTCCTGCAAACTTGGCGGTGTTGAAAATTCAGGAAGGTAAATCCGGATCAAGCGGCGAACCGATACTCACAGTTACGGGCTGGGGAACTGTCAACACCACTGGGCTGCAACGAAGCTGCCGGAAAGTTATGAACGCAGTTCTGTTGAAAGACGTAATGATGCTTCCCATAGAGGTCCCGGAGTGTTGGGGCCAAACTCTTCTCCAAAACCTCGGTCTTATAGTACGTGGCATTGATTTCTACGTTTTTCTCCATGAACACCAGTGGAAGCTTCCCACGCCTGGATACGGCCCCAGACTATTATCGAAGTGGCGCTCTGGAACCGCGGGATGTTTATGTGGAACGAAGGGATGCTGGCTAACGAAAGTGCCCACAGCCGATCATATTGGACACTGTGCAGTTGTTGCAAGACTAAGAGTTTTCCATTAAAAAACACGAATTCCTGACCTGCGTGCCGCGAAAGTAACAGTTTGGCTCTGCCCAGCTTCTTCTTCGTTGTAGCCTCCGTTACTCCGTGAAGCTTGCGTTTCTTGTACAGCTTCATATCATCATGATGATATGGGCAGTCTCGATTGACACATCCAGGTCAGCAGCGGTCTTCCGAAATGAACGGTTCACAACTTTACTACGACGTGCGGTACTACATCATCGTGCGTGGTAAACAAACAACAAATGACAGGATGTCGACATCGTGCGCGTCGGTTAGCCTATATATTAGGCTAAAGCTGACACCAATACTTATACACAGAATGCATATGGTGCGGACTTACACAACGATGAAAACCTGTATTCGAACTTATTGAACACCCTGTACATATGAATGATAGATGAAGAAATTATTCAAGCTTGCTGAGCATCGATGAAAGTGATGGGGTTTGGTCCAGTTAAAAAACAGGCCATTTCCTCTAGATTTTTCCGGAACATGCCAGGATGTGTTCGACGTGGTTGTGGATACTTAATTTAAAAACGTTTGTAATTTTTTTTCAACACTCAAGATATTAGAGATGCGACACGATGGGTTTTGACTTATGTCCTAAGGTGGCCTAATAGGTATCAGAAACACACCTGGGTTTGACCAATTCGGTCATGGACAGTGGATAGTTGCGAAGGGTCTGAAATTGAAGAAAGCTCACGGCCCGGACGGGATCCCCAATATAGCACTTAAAACCCCGATATTGGCGTTTCCGAGCGCTACAAAAATGCCTAGATGACGCCTACTTCCCAGACAGATGGAAGTTTCAAAAGCTGGGGTTGCTGCCGAAACTAGGGAATCTACCAATAAACCTGCTGGATACTCTCTGGAAGCTTCTGGAAAGGATGATCCTTAACAGGCTCACGCAGTGCATGGAAAGCGATCATGGCCTTTCAAAGAGACAATTCGGATTCCAAAAAGGGGTCTCGACGGTGGAAGCAATCCGGATAGTCGTGCAGAGAGCAGAAATGGCATCAAAGCAGAAAAGGAGAGGCAATCAGCTCTCCGCCGTAGTGACGATCGACGTAAAAAAAAACGCTTTAAACAACGCCAGCTGGGAGGATATTGCCGCAGCACTTAGTTCTGGGCTAGCTGTGCAGAGTACTTAGTTGTTACTTCCACAACAGAGTCCTTGTGTACGAAACGGAGTTGGGGCAGAAATCTCGGTTCTCGGCCCAACGCTCTGGGACGTGATGTACGCAGTATTAACGCTGAAGTTGCCTAATGGAGTTGAGATCGTCAGATTTGCAGATGATGTCATGCTAACGATAACGAGCGAGACTCTGGAAGAGGTAGAGATGCTGACAGTGAAGGCGATGGACACCATTGAAACGTAGATGACTGGAGCAAAACTGCAGCTGGCTCACCATAATACAAAGGTAGTGCTGGTTAGCAACCTCAAAGCAGTTCAGCAGGTTGACTTCAACGTCGGGGGACACGCAATTCTACCCAAGCGTGCATTAAAATACCTGTGGGCGATGGTTGATGACCGCTTGAATTTCAACGCGCACGTCGACTACGCCTGCGAAAAGGCGGCGAAAGCGGCCAATGAGGTAGTCATGACCATGTCGAACGTCGGTGGACCAAAAAACAGCTACATGCGACTTTTGACGAGCCTGGCAACTTCAATTCTGAGGTATGGATTTGCACCATCCTGGTCGAGGACGTCGAATGTTATCAGCGGATGCGAGGAAAATCATCAGAACGGACTCGTTGGCAAAGTGGCAGCCAGAGTGGGACAATGCAATGAGAGGATGATGAACCCACCGGCTCACTATCTATCTGTTACTTCTGTTACTATCTGTTACTTCTATCTGACGCAGTTCCTCTACGAGCACGGCTGCTTCCGGAAGTATCTGCATCGGTTTGGTCACGCTTCTTCACGCGTTTGCCCACAGTCCGCGAACCTGGAGGAGAGACCAGTGCACGTGGTCTTCGAATGCACGGCGTGACAGTCGACAATGTTGTC
>JASCZW010002351.1:0-57886 GCA_034211315.2 Aedes japonicus | reverse complement strand
AATGAACAAGGACTATCGACAAGCTAATTCGGCAGATCAACAAGATTAACGGAGAGCGGTGAGTGAGTCGCAAGCCAGAAGACTGACAAATCACGAAGCGAAAAGGTGGTATTCAAGCTCGATTCGGGTTCAAGCGACCACCTCGTGAATGAAGCGGAAGAATTTTCGGAAACTCGAAAGCTGAAGCAACCGATCAAGATTCAAGTAGCCAAAGACGGAGCAATACTGGTGTCCAAGTTAGGTGGAACCAAAATCGGTAGCAGCAACAAGAATACGCCGGCGCATATTGAAGGATGTGCTCTACGTTCCTGAACAACGAGACAATCTGATATTGTGGTCATCTTCTGCGGTTCCGTGGCGATTCTGAAGAAGAACGATGAAGTTATTGCTACTGCGAATTTGAGAGGTAACTTGTACGAGATCGAGGTCGACATTGCAGTGCCTTCGGAAAGTTTGTGTCAAGCTGAAGCGACTAGTTTGTGGCACTGAAGACTCGGGCATCTCAGCCAATAAGGAATGAAAGCAATCGTAAGTAACAACCTTGTTGATGGCTCTGCATTCAAGGCAGACAAGTTGGCGTTCTGCGACGCGCGCGTACAAGGGCAACTTTGCCGTAAACCGTTCAACGGAACCCGTCCAATATGCTCAAGATCACTGGAAAGAATCCATTTCGACGGCTGTGGGCCGATTGAACCAGCTACATGGGATGGATCAAAGTATTTATTTTCCTTTGTAGATGATCACACCCACTTCGCTATGCTGTTCCTGCTGGACAGAAAGTCGGAGGTGTTCGCTCGATTCAGTGAGTACTAAGCGTCCATCCAAGATGTCAACTGATCAAGGCCGTGAGTATCTGTCTATCAACCAGCAGCAGTTTTTTTCGCAGGCTGTATATAAGCCTCAACGAATCGGTGTCGCGGAAAGGTTCAACCGAACCATAGTTGAAAAGGGCCACACTATGCTGATCGATTCGCGTGTTCCCAAGACGATGTGGTCGGAAGCCGTCCTTACAGCCGTTTATCTGGTAAACAGAAGCCCTACCGCCACCCTGTCGAGAAACCTAACCCCGGCTGAGTGTTGTTACAAAGAGAGGCCAAGTCTGGAAAAACTCCGTGCTTTTGGAGGCAAGGCGTATGCATGGATCCAGTTTAGAAAAAAAAGACTATAGTCTGTGGGACCGACGCGGTTTTCTTGCCGTATCTGGCATCGGCCCACTTCTCGAAGCGATCGTTGGAGGAGATGGAGCGGCTGAATATCGATGTGGTACCCAAGTCGGCGAACACGCCCAACGTCCTCCAGCTGTGTTCCATCGAGAATTTCTGGGCCAACCTGAAGCGTAAGATCTACTCCAACCATTTTGTCGCAAAAGCTGAGGAAGAATTGGTAAACCTAACGAAGAAAGAAATCAAGAACATGCATACTCGCATGTTTTCGTCCACCCAAGCGAATGTTCCGGTTAACTGCCGGAAGGCCGCTCGCAAGGGCGTTTGCAAAAATTAATTATCTTCCATGGGAAATTAAACAAAAGCAATTATCTGCCTTACCTTCTTTTTTTTATCACCATCCGAAAAAAAGTCCATTTATTTTAATGCAAACGTTAATTCTTCTATCTGTGAAAAATAGAAAACATACGAGTTTAAGACCTAATTGATAACCTAGCTCGTCCTGAATATAAAGAAGTTCAAGAAAGAAAAATTAAATGCCTCATTAATAGTGTAAAAAGTTATTTTGGAATGTGGTACATGTGCTTACGTTTCTTTAAATACTCTTTAATAACCGTTGAACAATTTTATATCTTTCTGAAATGTTCTAGGGTATCCAAAATGTACTTGATGTCAGAACTTGTAACAGTAGCTTTTAGAGCTATATAAAATTAAAATATGTATTCAAACATATCAAATCAATCCTAGAGGGCCCTGACGGCTTTACTAATTTTTCTTCTAATTTAAAGTTATATTAAATCAACTTTTTGGAAGGTCAATGGTCATTATTTGGTAATTTTGTGATGTTCTAGGTTATCCAAACTGCCCTTGAGTTCAGAACTTAAGATCTACAGTAGTAATCGAAACTGTTTGAGCTGTACTTAGTAACGCTAGTGAATATTTTCAAACGTAAAAATAACATTATAAGATAAACTGGGATGATCAAGGTCATCCAAACTGTTC
The DNA here is from genome assembly GCA_034211315.2 of Aedes japonicus. Taxonomy (NCBI): domain Eukaryota; kingdom Metazoa; phylum Arthropoda; class Insecta; order Diptera; family Culicidae; genus Aedes; species Aedes japonicus. The sequence continues at coordinate 55,721 of JASCZW010002351.1, read as the reverse complement.
GGAGTTCAGAACAAAAGATTTACAGTTGTAACAGTGGGTTTTTGGAGTATGCAAAGGGACAAAATGTATTTAACAATAAGGAGTGTATCGAAAAGTAGTTATAAACTTCCAAATAATAAAATAGGCATGAAAACATGGTTAAAATTAACATACTATTTCAGTTTATTATAGCTTAACATGTTTACAAAAGATCCAAACGGAAAAACTAGTCATCATGTTCATTTCTGTAGAATGCCCGTACCTTTGATTTGACACCTGCCATCAAATTCTGCACAGTGACCTTTGTGCACTTCCTGGATGCCGCTGACCAATTTTTCTTAAAATCGGTCATGTTTTGGGACACTGTACCATCCTTCTTAAATATACGCTTGACTATTGCCCAATAGCGTTCGATCGGTTGCAACTGGGGACAGTTTGGTGGGTTGATGTCTTTTTCTACGAACTTGATGTTATTCTCCGTCAGCCACTGTAGAGTGGATTTGGCGTAATGTGCCGATGCCAAATCTGGCCAGAAGAGAGGAGGGACTGGTGCTTTCTATACAATGGTAGCAACCTGTTCTTCAAACATTCCTTTTGATAAATCTCAGCATTTATAGTTCCTTTTGTATAGAAAATTGAAGAACGCAAGCCACATGTGCAAATAGCTTGCCAAATGAGCACCTTCTGACCGAATTTCTCCATCGCAACAGTCGTATCTGCGGTTGGCACACGTTCCCCAACAGATTTAGTATAAAACGGCGGCCCCGGTAGCGTTCTTGAATCTTCTTTAACGTATGTTTCGTCATCCATCAAAATGCACTGGTCGACATTGTCCAAAATGCAGCTGTACAGCTTTCGAGCCCTGGTTTTGGCACGAGACTTTTGTTCCGGAGTTTGTTTGGGCACTTTCTGCTTTTTGTACGTCTTCAAGTCATTCCTGCGCTTGATTCGTTGAATCATTCCGATGCTGGTCCTGAACTTCTTGGCTAGATCGCGAGTAGAGGCAGATTTGTTCCGTTGAATATAATCCACAACTCTTTGGTCCAAATCGGGGTTGCTGGAGCCGGGTTTCCAGCCACTTCTTGAGTAAATCCTTGAGGGAGCACTCCTTACCAAACTTTTTTGATGATGCGTTTACACTTGCCGTGTGAACATTTACTCTTTTCGCAATCTGGTTGTATAGTAACACCCTTTTCGGTGCACCAAGTGTGCAGAATTTTCTTTTTAGTCTCAAATTCAATTCGCGACATTTTGAATACAACTTTATCAACGGAAATGAATGAACCGAATAATCATTTTTGACATGTAAACAAAGCAAATGGCGCTTACACGCTAAAAATATATACAGTAGTTTATGCGTAATAACGCATCGAATGTTTATAACTACTTTTCGATACACTCCTTATTCATTCAAAAGTGTGGAAGGTCAACAGACATAACACGACAATCATGGGAGATTCTAGGTTATCCAAACTGTCCTTAAGTTTTTTTTTTTTTTTTTACTTGTAAAATTTGTTTTATTTTTCTGATGTTAAAAACTAATTACAAAATAATTAATTAAACTTCGATTGTCAATTCAAAATCTAGAGATCCTACATCGATAACATTATTACAATTCATAATAAAGTTGACGTATTTTATGAACAATTTCAGAATTTTAGTTTTCTTGACCCTATCAATGTTTTTGAGTTGGGGTCTGATAAGTTCTTCTATCGAGAGTCTTCGCCAGCCATTGAGTAGCACGGTTAGCTTGCGTTGCAGAAGTCGCCATGCTTGCTCCACTCGAACGCATTCACCGAGTTTATGCTGCAATGTCTCGCAGCCCACGTTGCAGAACAAACAGTTTTCACCGTCAGCCCTGTTCATCCGGAACATCAGTTTTCTCGTCGCGAACTTTCCGTTTACCAACAAAAATAACGACGATCGTTCGCTCGAGTTCAGCTGTCGCATTGTGATGTTGCCCCAGATTTTCTTCCAGTCGGCCGTTGGATACTCGCGAGTAATTTTCGGTACTTCCGTTTGGTCGATGAGATGTTTATGTATGATATCAGCGGAAGGATTTTGTTGGATAAATAGAGGGAGCGTAGGGAAATTTGAAAGGATGAATTTTAAACAAGGACAATCAGCGGGTGGGGTGGGATTTGTTTGGGTGAGCAAGGATAAATAGAAGGGAAGGGAATTGATATCTGTCGTGTGTCGATTTATCAGCAGCGCCCCGCATTTGAAGGCTGGTAGGTGTAGATTCAAACCACCTTCTGTTCTGCTACGCGCCAACTGCTGCATTGGGACTCGTGCCACGAAGCCTCGCCAAAGAAACGTTCCCATCGTCGCAGTCAGCTTCGCCGTATGAGCAGCAGTCGGTTTGAGGATAGATGCAAGATACCACATTTTCGACGTAATGAATGTGTTGAGTAAAATCACTTTCTGGCACAAGGTGAGAGTTCGTAATGAGTGGAGGTAAACTTGTCGAGAGAATGAGACCACAAGCGCATCCCAGTTAAGTTTATTCATCAGACGTATGGAGTTAGCGAAAATCACTCCCAAAATTCGGACGGTGTTTACGTTCGGCAACCACGGAGCGGTGAGTGGCATTTCGTCAGTGTAACCCACTGAGATGGAAGCGGATTTTCCAGACTCAGCTTTGCACCAGAGACATGTTCGAAGAGCTGGAAAGCTTCTCGTATCTGATTCATTCTCTCAATACACGTGCTTACCACCGAAATATCATCGGCGTAAGCGACGACTAGAGTCCGATCCACGTATCTCCTCGAGCCGCTTGAGTAATGGGTGTAGATAGATGACGAAGAGGTGCATGGAGAGAGGATCTCCCTGACGTACCGATCTGTCGATGGGGAAAGCTATCGAGAGGCGCCCATTTATCAGCAGGCGAGAGGATGACAAGTCTCCGATTTTACTTAATAAACGAATAAGGTTCGGATTAAATCCGAGCGAGCACATGGTCCGAAACAGAAACGATCGATCAACGACGTCAAAAGCGTGACGAAGATCGAAAGATGCCAGCAAACCACGTTGTTTACTTTTGACCAGTCGAGCGATGCGATCTTTCAGAGCAAGAGTGGCTTGGAAGATATTGCGGCCGAAGTTGGAGCATTTTTGACTCTCGGTAAGAATACGGTGGGTACTCATTACACTCTCTAGACGTTGCTTGAGAATCCGGGATAGGATTTTATAGTCGAAGTTAAGTAGCGAGATTGGCCTGTAGGAGTGCGCCGTCTGTTCGTTCCCCTTTTTCTTGACAAGAACGATCACACCATCAACAAATTCGGTTGGAAAGTTGCCTGCCAATGCCTCGTTAATAACGAGAGTGAGCTCTCTCCAGATAATGTCAAACGTTTTCAGGTAGAATTCTCGTGTCAGAGAGTCACCGCCGGGCGATTTGTTTGGGCTGCTAGTCTTGATGGCTGTGATAATATCGGTAGGAGATATTTCATTCATGCAAGACTCACTTACCGGATCGTTCTCTGGGATCACTCTCTCGCATTGAAATGTGCCCGTCTCATCTCTTTCTGTTTCGCCCACAGCGTAGAGTGTACGGTAGAAGCCAAGCATGTGTCGTTCGATCGCATCAGGGTCGTCAATGAGTTGGTTGTCGTCGTCTCGAAGCTGTGTGATCGTTGTTTTTTCCTGCGCCTTTCGCCCAGCTGGAATGTTGAGATCGATTCGCCAGAAATGAATGACTCGTTCATGCGCACGAAAGCTTGCGTGAAATTGCGCTGGAGAGTCAACATTTTTGCCTTCACCCTGTTGATTGTAGACAGCATCGCAGGGTTTTGGTAGTAGCCATCGTACGCTTGCCGTAGTTCCGTGTAAAGACGCTGATGTTGATGATGGAATTCATCAAAGGCTGACTTTGATTTCCAACGGAAGAAAGTTTTGATCTTAGGTTTAGCGTACGACAGCCACCACTGCATCCAAGATGGGTAGTTTCGTCGCTGGCGGGTCCAGTACTGCCATTGAATCTGGAACTCTTGCATGTTGTCTGGTGTCAGCAAATGAGAACGGAGAGACCAAAAGCCACGGCCAGGCTCGCGGCCTGATTGAGGAAGAGCAGATTCGTGATGTAATGGCTTTATGATCGGAGAAACAGCATACGTGTGCATCGGCAGTTCGAAGCATGTTCCGTAAACCCTGCGTGACATAAATACGGTCCAGGCGAGACGAAGAGTTTTGGGAAATGTATGTGTACCCAGGGGTATTTGGGCAGAGATGTTCCCAAACATCGAGGAGCTGTAGTTGCTGTACGGTGGCAAAGAGAGCGGGGCTGTGGTTGTGTCCCGTCGCATCGCGCTGCCGTATAACACAGTTGAAGTCACCAGCTAACAGAGTGTGCTCTGTGTTGTGACGGAGGTAATAGGCAAGAGTGTTGGTGAAAAAGCGTTCTCTCTCCGCTCGTAGGGCTGTACCAGATGGAGCGTACACATTGCAAACTGTTGTGTCTTTCACTCGCAGTGCTATCAACCGTCCGTCTAGGCTTCTCTCGACATTCGAATACTGCAGGTGTTCTTTTAGTGCTATTGCCGTACCCCTTCGGGTGTGGTCCACATTGAATTCGACGCTGTAGCCAGGCAAGTCAAGTTTGTCGTTCTCTACTTCCTGCAAGAAAGCGATGTCGATGTTCGTAGTCCGTAGAAAAGTCCGAAGTGCGTTAAGCTTGGTCGGGTTGGTGATGTTGTTTATATTTATGGATGCGATGTTGTAGCTGGTGAGAGCCATTATATTTCGCTATCCATCTCTTCGTACGTATCGTCGCCTAGGTTTGATCGCTGCTTCTTGGGTGGATTACACCCCTTCTTTCTTCTGCCGCTCCCTGAAGCTGACGAGCAATCGGTATCGTTTCCATCGCTGTTTCGTGTGTCCTTGCGTGTGACCATTCGGCTGATTGAGCTTACCAGAGCCGGCGGTGCCATGAGAGAGGCAGTTTGTTCGGGATGGCTTATTGTCATCTGCTTCGGTTCGCCAGAGTTTTGAACGGGCAGCTTTGGGGCTGTGAGTGGAGGAAAGGTTGTGGTTGGTCGTTGGGTCAGTGACTTTTCACTTGCAGTGACTTTCGGCGCCGGCGGTTTTACGAACGGCGTTTTCTGCTTCGGTGCAGAGGCCTTCGGAGCGGTAGTTTTCGGTCCCATTTCGCTTGCCACATTGGCATACGTTTTCTGCACAAGCAGTTTTTTGTTTTGTACACAAGATATGCCATTGTGTACAAATTCCCCGCAGTGGCGACATGTCTGCAGCTGGCCGATATACGTTACGTTCGTTGTCTGACCGTCTATGGTAATATAGCTTCCGATGTTTCGCTTTACCATCATACGTGCGATACGAGCACCAGTCGGGCGCCCTGCAAAACGATATTTGCTGTCCCATAGTTGTTCGGTGACCGAGAGAACTTCACCGTTGGCGCTGAGAAATTCGGCAATTTGATCGTTTGAAATATCTTCCGACAGGTCCGTCAGCTTGACCTCTACCGCCCCGTCCTCCAATGTGATACGAAGCTTGTAGACTTTGTCGTCAACTTTGATCTCGTGCTTGTTGTCGTGCTCTGCAACGATACGTTGTGCTAGTTCTAGGTCAACGACCTTCACAAAGGCACAACCTAGCACTCTGCTTGGCTGGAGACGAAGAACCTGTTCGTAAGACAAGCCCAATTCCGTGGCAACAAAGTCATGAAGCTCATCATACGACGGCTTCTTAGGCACGTTCGCGTAATCAATACGGAACGTGTTTTCGCGTCGAACACTCATCGCGGTACTCGCAGCGAAATGAACACGCGAAAAAGACGGATAACTTCTAAAAAAAACAGAACTTGCGATTTCGAAAACGGAGAAAAAAATAGCTTGCGTGTGGCTTCTATGGAAGTTGAGCGCTAACTGAAGTTCAAACATAAGATGTGCAGTTGTAACAGTAGATTTTTTTTTTTGCGCTATATAAGATGACGATATGTATTCAAACATATTCAATAAATCTTCTGGAAGGTCAACGGTCATTATTTTAAAACCTTGTATAATAAAATCCTCTAGTTAGTCTTAACTTTCCTGGAGCTTAGCACTTATAAATTACGGTAGTAACAGTAGCGTTTTGGGCTATACAAAGTTACGTCACGTATTCAAGCATATTTAGGTAACATTTTCAAACGTAAAAATATATAAGAAGATAATTTTGAGTTGGTCTAGGTCATCCAAACTGTCCTGGCGTTCAAAACTTAAGATTTACAGTTGCAGCAGTAATTTTTACGCAACACAAAGTTACAATAAATATTCAAACATATTCAATTAATATTTCTGAAGGTCAGCAAACATTATAAGGCAATATGACACATGCTAGGTCATCCAAATAATCCTTGAGATCAGAACGCAGGACCTACAGTTGCAACAAACGCTTTCTGGGCTATGTAAAGCAAAGATGTGTATTGAAACATACTACTTAGATTTTTTACAGAAATCTGTAAAGTTTACACTGAATTCTTCAACAGCTGAACGTTCGGGAATCCGATTTAACGGATTCCTGTAAAACATTTACAGATAACTGTAAAGTTTTACCGAAATCCGTAAAATCTGATTACCGAACGTTCAGCTGTTGAGAATTCGGTAAAATTTTAGACATTTCTGTAAAAAAGTCTAAGTGTGTATTCACTAAATTTCTTAGAAGAACAACATACATGATGAGATAATCTTCGGATGTTTTAGGTTTCCAAACTATCCTGGAGTTCAAAACTTAAAATCTGCAGCTGTTACTGTAGCTTTCTGAAATATGTATTTGACAAAATTAAGTGAGTCTTCTGGAAGTTCAATAGATTTTATCAGACATCTTGGGTAGCTTAAGGTCCCCAAAAACTGCCCTTGAGTTCAGAAGTTTGGATCTACAGTCACAACAAAACCTATAAACATGGTTGGATACATTTTGTAACCATGTATAGTCCAAAAAGCTACAGTTACAACTGAAGATCTTAAGTTTTGTACTCCAGGACAGCTTGAATGACATCGAATCTCCCAACATTAGCTCATAGTGGCAGTTGATCTTCCAGGATAGTCATTAGAGCTGTTTAAACCGTGAATTTGTATAGTGCATAAAGCTACTGTTACAACAGTAACGACTGTTCCAGAAAGTATAAGCACACCTTATTTTAACGTTCACTTTGAATATAATGAAAACATTTCAACATGTTTTGGCTACTTCTTTTGTTTGCACATTTCTGAATGCCATAGCATCAAAAAGTGCTCAGTTTTATGTTAAGACTCGAACGCAGTGATAACGGAAGCGAACGGCAACGGCAGCGTGAAGAGCTCAATCTGATTAAACCTGCTTGTCGGATAGAAAACTGATTAGATCCAAGTGAATTCCAATTGGACATATCGACGTCATTTACGACAGCTGTCAAACCTGCCGATTCCGTTCTGTTTCCGTCCATATTGCGTTTGGGCCTTACCTATCAAAATGCGTGGTCTTACTCCGGCAACAACGAAAAAATTTTGTTCACAAATGGTGCACTGTGAGCGGACTCTCCTTGAGAAAATTGTGCCAAGAAGAGGGTGTGTCGTCGGAGCGGTACAATCTGCTGATTCGAAAATATAGGAAACAGTGTACGTTTGAAGATCCGCCGAAGAGTGGTCGGAAATCCGGTCCTGTTAGTCCGGATATCGATAAAAATATCAGGGATGCCTACAAGCGAAAATCCAGCGACTTCCTTTCGGGATGTTGCGAAAAAACTAGGGACCTCGTCGAGTAACGTCATGCGTGCCAAAGAAAGACTTGGGCTAAAAACATACCGGAAGCAGAAAAACCCCAAAGGAAACCAAAATAGGCCGCGTCCGGTGAAAGCACAGGCCCGCAAACTCTACGATTCGTTATTGCAGTAGAAATTCTGGGTGTATAATAATGGACGATGAAACGTATGTGGAAACTAGATTACAAAACGTTTCCGGACCACGATTCTATACTGTTAGCAAAGACAAAGGCATCCCCGAAACGGAGAAGGCAATTTTACTCGAAAAATTCGGTAATAAGGTTATGGTTTGGCAGGCAAGATGCGAGTGTGGTAAACATCTAGTCCGTACATTACAACGGAGACGATGAACACTCAGAAATACGTTAAGGAATGTCTCCAGAAGCGATTATTGCCGATGATCAGGCAGCACGAAGGTCAAGTAGTGTTTTGGCCTGATTTGGCGTCATGTCATTACGCAAAGGACACTTTAGAATGGTACAAAAGTCAAAATGTATGTTTCGTGCCCGCCGAACTGCCCGGAGGCACGGCCAATCGAGACTTTTTGGGCTTTAACCAAAGCAAAGCTTTCGAAAATTCATAAAACCAGCGGACGACATCCAAAAATTTTAAAAAGATTGGTCAAAAGTGGTCAAAATAGTGGGAAGTACCACTGTGCAGAAGCTAATGGGTCATGTTCGAGGAAAAGTTAGGAGTCTTGGCTATGATTGAATATTTTGATTAAACGAGAGTTAAATATCATATAAAACACAAATACAAACATGAATTGCCAAATAAAATTATTAAAACTAAAAAAAAAATTGAATTTTTTGTCATTTTGAAAGCGTGCCTATACTTTCTGGAACAGTCTATAAACGTTAGAAAACTCAATTTCGAGTATGATTCCTTTCCAATCTTTTGATTATGCATAGCATAAATATAGTAACAAAGAAATTAATATGAAAACAATTATGCAAAGTAACATGAGTACAGCTGTTTTAAAATTCCATATAGATTCCGAAAGATGGAGATAAATAGAACATCGAGATATAAAATACAAGAACAATGGGAACCACAAGCATACTCTCAAATTTCCGAATTAGGGTCAAACTAACCTCAGAATCAAGTTTGTTGAAATAGATCCAATCTTTGATTTAATTCAATTCAATCATAAAGCAAGATGTCACAATTTTCAAAAATTTGCTTAAATTCAAAGGTCTCCTGGACTGCTTTCTGTGCTAAATCTATCTCGGTAATGCACAAATCTATTGATTCTGCGGTTCGCACAATGAGCCTTTTATAAAGATAGGACTAGAAATCGAATCCGTTGGCTCCGGCTGAGAATCACTGTTCTAGTACTTTTGAAACGTTTTACCAAAAATTTCATTGCCGAAAAAATGAACCATTTATTGTCAGAATTTATGAAGTAGTCATACGATTTCTTATATAATTTGTTAAATGTGAATCCTTATACATTGTTGCACCAAACACTACTCTGTCTTTATCTATCTTAATTATGTTGGATTTCTTATCCAATACTAATAGTTCTATTCCCATCACACTTCACTCGTACTTTCAACCTTTTTCCAATTTAACCATGCAGTTTCGTAAGAGTCTCTTGTTTAATGAGGAATTTTTTTATTTGAATAAATCTCACAAAAATCACATTTCATGCATTCGATTCAATATGCATTAACACTTGCCCCCGAACCCTGTCCGGCAAGCTTTCTCTTCTTGTCACTGAAAAATTCCCAATGAATAAAATTTCTACAACTTCTGAACTTCTGAAACGTACCGAAACTCCACAGCAAACGGCAGAACATCCAAACCGAACCGCACTCTTAGTCAAACTAAACCGCCAAACGCAGCCGAACCGTCATGATGATCGTCATTGCCACATAGGAATCGAGCCTCAGAGTCTGCAAGCTAAAACCTGCAAAGTGCCCCCGCGGATGGCACGGGTGAATTATTTTCCCAACACACAAAGATTTTTTTTTCATCCTCTCAACCTTTGGTATGTGATACAATTTGAATAGAGTCAAACCACCCACCTGCAATTACCACATACCGCACCGGAGAACGCACCAGAACCTATTCTGAAATCCACAGCGCCGGCTGAAACGTTTCCCCAACTGTGATTGCCGCTTATCGTGAAAAATGAGTTCCACAAACTTCGATACGGTTCTGTGTGACAATGCTCAAACGAGGAACTCCAGGCTTGACAGAAATTGCGCATCTCTGGCGGCGGCTCTCTGTGAGCCAACATGGCTACTGTGGTGGTCAGTAACCCGGGCAACCCATCACACATCGGAGTAGTGTCGCCTCTCTCCGTCACCTGAAGCGTGAATCCGCAAACATCTCTCCCAGCGACGACCCGCTGATCGCACGGAGTGAAGAATGTATTTAAACCGATTAAATGGCGCAACACGCGTGTAATTTTAATCTCGTCACATAAAGCACACTCCGGTGACTAATGGTTTTCCCTCTATGCTCCTATTTTGAATACAATATCACCGATTTTTTTCTCGTTCTGTCACAAAGTGCTCGCCATTCTGTCTCTTTGCACGGTTTGCTACGATTGATCACCAACGAGGGGACATAAATTCGATTCTTCCGAATGCGTTTTGTGAAAATGCTAATCAGCTGCAACCTGCACATGCATCGGCAGGCCCGCGTCAACTATGCCATAACCAGTCCACTTTCGGAGAGTGCCTGTCGACGCGATGGGAATGTTTTGCATAAAATTAATGGGGCGAAACCAGAGCGCTTCGACCGTGTTCTTCTATGTTTTGCTCCGAACTTACCCCATTGTTTTGGAAAATAGGTGTTGGCACAACAATTTGACCACATTGATTGCGTGAGGAATTCTGCTAATGCTACCTCTAGCGAGAGCGAAAGCAGATTTGCGGGAAGTTTTGTTCTCAATTGGATGAAAAGTAAGAGTTGGTGCATTCCGATGTAGCAAAGGGAAATAATATACCAAATGGACCCAAATTTATTGCAAATAGTGATCACATTGCAATTTCTAAGAAAATATCGTGTGTACTGGAGCCAATTCAGCCATTGGTTCAAGAAGGACCAAAAAGACTTCTGAAATGTTTGTACCAAATATCTAGAAACACGTCTTCTACAGTAAAGCTCGATTCAAAGTAAATCTGGACGCACGGTTTAATATACCACCGCGCCCCTGGTGGTTGGAACCAGGGATGCCATATTCACAGATATATATGTAAATTTGCAGACTTTTCATTTTTGTTTCAGACTTTTCCAACGATGCAGACATTTAGCAGACATTTTATTTATGTTGCAGACTTTTACAGACATTTGAAATATTTTTTAAATCTCAAATAAGAGGTATTTCCGAAGTTCGTACAAGGATCTAAACAGTATTGTAGATACGGTAATATTGTTCTTTGCCACTAAGTCACAACGAAGATCAAGGTTCACAACAATACAAATCATATTACAGAAACTTACCGTAAAAAAAGATTGCTGATGTTTGCCTAAAGTCAGTCGGTTGCCACTCGAGACAGAACAACAGTGAAAGTCTCTGAGCTATTGAAATAAATCTTGAAACTATGAATTTTCCAAAGTACTACTAAATGCATCATTTCAGTATATTTGTACTAGGGATTTAGAAATATATCCCTGAATTAGTCCTAGATTCCTAGAAGTATAGAAAGAAAAGACCCACAATTTAGGGTACATCATGGAAAGTTTAGAAGACGACTTCCCAGAGCTTCGGGAAGATAATTTCCGATGGAGAGACTTCCTCAAAACAAAAAACTTCTCCGATGGTCAGGTAGAACCTTCTTAGAAGTATTGGAAGTAAGCAGTCCAAGCAAGAAGAACCTTCAAAAATTCCGGACCGAACATTATTGAAGTTCAAGATCATACTTACCAGAATTTCAGGGCAAAACATTCCCAAGAACCAGGAGAGGACTTATCAGAGCATCAGGACGAAGTGGAGGGAAGAGGACTTCTTTGAAGTTAGGAAATTTTCAGAGATTTTGGAGTTCATCCCAGAAATTCAAGATTGAACTACTAAGAAGTTCAGAAAAAAAAAACTTCCCCAAATTTTATACGGGAACTAACCAGGAAGGGCATTACCCCTAATTTCTCAAAATATCAGAGAGAAAAATCCTCAGAAAGTGCTTGGCAGATTTTGCGAAGCTCAGAGGAGAACATTTCAAAATTTCAGAATAGAGATTTCTCAAAATTCTTTAGAAAGAACAGAATTAATCTTTCCAGCAGCATTGGGGGTAATTATTTTTAATTTGAGCAAGAATTTCCCAATAGTTTCGAAACAAACTTCCTCAGAGTTATGGAAAAAACTTCCCAAAAGTTCAAAAGTCCAGGAGGAAACTTCAAAAACAAATTTAAGGGAATTTTCCTAGAAATTTTGGAGATGGCTTTGCCAAAGTTTCAATAAAAATTTCCTCGCAGTTCAGGATGAGATCAATCAGAAGTTTGGAAAGAATAAGCTCAAGAAAAGCTCCCCGAATTCCAGAAAGAAACTTACCAAAGAGGGCACTACCTGTAAGATCAAGAAGGTTTTTATTTTTCCAAAATTCAGTAAAGAACTCCTCAAAAGTACATAAGAGAACTTCTCAGAAGTTTCGAAGAGACCAAAAGTTTAGTTGTAACTATCCAGAAGTGCTAGAGAGCGTTCCTAAAGTTTCGAATCGAACATTCCAGCATTTCAGAATGAGAACCCGAATAGAAATCGTGATGTAAAAAATATTAGCAGACATCTTCCAAACATTAAATTTGAATGTGGGTTGTCGTATTCTAAATGTATTCAGAGTTCAAAGTAACGCCCTAGTACATATAAATACAACATATTTAAACTTCACATTAAAAACAAACGTATTGATGATGTTAAATTTAACATCAGAACACGTCTTATAAAACTAGAATCTAAAATTACATGACAATCAAACGTTATGTATGTGTGAAATGTTGTGTACCTATGACATCTAAACACATCTGATGATATTATAATTGGCCGTTACCTTTGAAATAAACTTCATTCTACTGTAAAAGACTGCAGGTCTACAGCATTAGAAAACTTCTTACAACATAAGAATGAAACGTTACAATAGAATCAAAGGTCTTTGTGAAGTAAAATGTTGTATTCATAATAAGCCAGAATACATCTTGTGTCATGACAATCACGTTGCGTTGAAATCCATGTTCTTATAGATGTAAAATTTTGTACTCATAAAATATCGGTAAATATCCGATGCGATTAGAATTAAGTGTGAATCGTATATGTTTTGGCGATATTGGTGCATATTTACTTTATGTACTTTACTCAACACCCGAATAAAAATTTACCTTAGCCTAACATGTGCATTTTGATGCTTTCAGATTATTTGGTTTTAATGTTATTATCTACAACTGAAAACATCCGGAAACGATACACCGTCACGTTTTTCTACATCTGAATGCATCATACATCATCTCTTTTATTGGATAAAATCGACACTTGAAAACATATGTAAGATGTTTATTCATAACCTTTAATACATCTGAAAACATCAAAAATCCTTTGACTGTGCTGTTTTATTCAAATACATTTGAAAACATCAATATGCTTTGATATCTTAAAACATCAGAAAAACATTTGATTTGAATGTCAAAATCATGACGTTAAAGGGACATTGGATTAGAAAAAATTGTTTGAAAATGTCTGATGTTAACATCATGTTACCTTGCCTAAATACAGCGAAAACGATCTGATTTCTAATGTTCAACGTAAGATGTACATTTGAATTTCATGTTGATGTAGACATTGAAATCAGACATCAGCCTGATGTAAATTTTTATTCGGGAACTTCTCGAAGTTCAGAAAATCCCAGATGTTCAGGTAGATACTTTTGATAAAATCAGGAAGAAACTTTCCAGAAGTAAAGGGGGATCTTTCTAGTAGTTCAAGCAGGAACTTTTCAGAAATTCAGGAACAAACTTCCCCGAAGTTCAGGAGAATACTCCCCTGAGATTCAGAAGAGAACATCTCGGAAGATCAGAAAAAAACTTCCCTTAAGTTCAGGAAAAAACTTCTTACAACTTTAAGAAGATTTTCCAACTTTAAGAACTTTCCCAAAGTTTTGCGAAAATTTTCCTCGTAGTTCAGGATGGGACTAACCAGAAGTTTAGAAAGTAACTGTGCTCAGGAAAAAAAACTTACCAAATGTTTCTGGAGGGTAACGTTGGGTTCTTAAATGTGAATTTCAAAGAAAATAAGAAGTGACTGCCAGGAAGTTCATGAACAATTTTGTCTGAAGTTCAGGAGGAAACATACAATCCAAGAAAAAGATACAAAAACGTTTACATAATCACACATATAGCGAAAATGACATAACTCGCTCTCTTATTACGTCTTCTCGTTGAAAAATTTTGTGAAAAAAAAATACAGACTTTTATAGACATTCCCAGACATTTCAAATTTTTATCACAGATATTTGAAAAAAATATCTGGCATCCTTCGTTGGAACAAAAAACTTTTGACAGGCATTTGTTGATGTTTTATTGACGAAAAAAATAGGTGAAAAGTTTTTCTCAGAATGATCGACGCATCTCGAAATGGATCATGGAACTTGAGGGCAGAAAACTTAATTGTGCACAAACATCAAAGAGAGATCCTTCGTGGTCTGCCTCAAAAAATAGCAAGATTGTTAAAATTCCCAAAGTCAACGGTGTGTGTCTTGTAATCAAACGATACAAAAATACTCTGAGTGTGGATAGAGCACAGCGCATCTATCATAAAAGTGCCACTAGGGACAAAGAGCTAAGGAGAAAGGTGTTAAGGTAAAGGGTGATACGGTCAAAATTTGGTCAAGGGAAAACGCGTGTAAATCGGTGAAATCGATTATTTAAAAAATCAAATTAAATTTCTTTTTCAAGTTCAATTAGTATAAAATTCAGGAAAAATATTCAGTTAGGCTTCCGCTTTTCCAAATCCGAATTGCCGGGCCTTACGCTTGACCCCTGCCATCAGATTTTGTACAGCCACCTTGTCCACCTTCTTCGCCGCAGAAAGCCAGTTTGCCTTGAACTGCTGCTCGTCCTTAGCAGTTTTTGGTCTTCTTTAGGTTCCGCTTGACAATAGCCCAGTATTTCTCAATTGGGCGGAGCTCTGGCGTGTTGGGAGGGTTCTTGTCCTTGGGAACCACCTGCACGTTGTTGGCGGCGTACCACTCCATGGCCTTTTTACCGTAATGGCAAGATGCCAAATCCGGCCAAAACAGTACGGAACAACCGTGTTTCTTCAGGAAAGGCAGCAGACGTTTATTCAAACACTCTTTCACGTAAATTTCTTGGTTGACAGTCCCGGAAGCTATGAAAATGCTGCTTTTCAAGCCACAGGTACAGATGGCTTGCCAAACCAGATATTTTTTTGCGAACTTTGACAGTTTCGTGTGCTTGAAAATATCTGCTACCTTTCCCCTTCCTTTTGCCGTATAAAACTCCTGTCCCGGAAGCTGCTTGTAGTCGGCTTTGACGTAGGTTTCGTCGTCCATTACCACGCAGTCAAACTTCGTCAGCATCGTCGTGTACAGCCTCCGGGATCGCGCTTTGGCCGTCGTATTTTGTTTATCATCGCGATTTGGAGTCACTACCTTCTTGTAAGTCGATAGTCCGGCTCGTTTTTGGCTCGATGCACGGTTGTAGACGATACACCCAGCTTATTTGTGGCATCTCGGAGAGATAGGTTAGGGTTTCGCTTGGAAACTACCGGCAACTCTCTTTGTCGTCTCAGCGGCTTCCGGTTTTCGATTTCCCCCCGATCCAGACTTCCTGGCTGTCGACAAACATTCCCCAAACACTTTAATTACATTTGTAACGGTTGATTTGGCAACTTTTAGCGATTTTGCCAACTTTGCGTGCGAGTAGCTCGGATTTTCGCGATGCGCGAGCAAAATTTTGATACGCTGCTCTTCTTGCTTGGACGGCATTTTGACAACTGAAGAGTGAATTCCAAAATCGAAATAGGAGCAACATTCTACACACACACACCTTCAAAATGAGGGGTGTTCAGGTTTTTTAAATGCAAAATTGAAAGAAATACGTCAAGTTGATATTGACCAAATTTTGACCGTATCGCCCTTTACGTGAAACGCAATCCATGTGTCTCCATACGTGATTTGGCAAAGAAATAAGATTCCAACTTTTTCACTGTGCGTAACATCCTTTCAAGAGAAGGATATAAGTCATATTGTGCCACATCCGAATCGCTTCCTGAAACAAAATGCCAAAAAGCTCGCACGATTACTATACGAACGAGTTTTGACGAAATATGATGGCTGTATTTTAATGGATGACGAAACATATGTCAAAATGGATTACAAGAAAAACCCCGGACGAAAATTTTACCAGTCAACTGGTCGTGAGGATGTCCCTTCCAGTTGTAAATTTGTTTTTGCTCGGAAACTAATAATTTGGCTAGGAATCTGCAGTTGTGGCCTTCAAACCAAGGTTTTCATCACAGCTCACACAATGACGTCGAAGGTTTACATTAAAGAGTGTCTGAAAAAGCGGATTTTACCCTTCATTCGGCAACACAATTGCCCTGAGTTCAGACCGATCGCAAAATATTGGGCAATTGCGAAAACTTCGAGGATGCGGTATAAAACTGACAAATGCATGCGTTTATAGTGGAATAAGTTCGCCAGTACAGTGTCACCAGCGACTGTGCAGATCATGATGGCATCGATCACAAGTAAAGTGCGACAGTTCATTCGAACCGGTGAAATGTAATAACTTGTTGTACATCATATATCGTTTGAAACCTGAATAAATACCCTTCTGTTTGACGTTCTGATCAACCGTGTATGTTGTTTAATGCTTGAGTTATGATCACTTGAATGCAACCAAATTCACTTTGAATCGGGCTTCATGCGTCAGAAAATAATGTGACTCTCAAATCTAACTCAACGTGAATTTTTTTAAATTTGAGCTGAGTCACTTCTTTAGTTGAATTCTTAGAATCAACGAGTTTTGATCATGATGACGTCCAAAAGCTCGTCTGAGTTGCCGTTCATTTCAATAATTTTAAATTCGGTACAAAAGCAAACCTCCTTTTTTTGCTGACAGCTGGTATCTTAAGGAGCTAATGGCTATCATTCCTGATAAATATCGGATCACTGAAACCCACCCTGGATGGTAAGGCTTCAACACCGTGCACCAGATTTGTTACAAATCTTTTGGAGCTTTTCTTTATGGAAACAGTTTCTTGAAATTTACGAATTTCTTCATTTAAGTTTACTTTACGATGTATGTTTTTTACCTGCTCGATTCCCTAGAAGCATTCCAGTACTTGCGGCACCACTGGCCACTGACAGATTTATTCAGTGACGATAAAATAATACAACTCAGCGCTAACATTAGATTAGGGTGAATCTGCTTTTGTAAACAATGGCTTTCGTATTCATTTTCTCTTTAACAAAAGGTCACAAACACACATGTAAGGACATACACGACCGAGTCCGTTTCCAATATAAATTCTAGGTTAGAATAATTTTCGCTTCAAGTGTTTGAAACATTGAAACAAAAAGGGTTCAAATAGCTAACCAATGGATGCTCCCAAGGAGCAAGCATTTGCTGAAAATATCATGCATAAAGTCTCAATAGTACTTAAGATTTTGTAACCAAAGGGGCAATTCCTGCCCAGCACCAATGAGACCCCCTTCTTCCAATCGCCTCAGGGTCGGCGTACGCGTTTTACTACCGCGTCCATGGAATCACTTAAATACTTTTCTGACTATTCACCCACTTTTGTACTAATTTGCACAAAGGTAACGACTTCTCCCACATCCTTACTTCCTATCTCCTACCTCTTTCCTCACTCTGTCTCACACTCCTATCGTCGGGGCTCCTCTTCCCGTTCCGCCTCTTCACCAGTGCTTCTCCTACGCTGCTTCTCGCTATTCCTGGTCTTCGGGCTTAACAGCCAGACCGATACTCCTCCAGCTTTCCGTCCAACGCTTTCTCTCCTCCGTACTCCTGCAAGTCTCACCGATTCGCGTTTTCAATGGCGTCCGCGTTGGCTCGAGACGGTATACAATATGGCCACGTCTTCCCGTAGGTGTGAGACGTCACTAGTTCTAGACACAAGGACTCCCACGAAGACCGGGAACCAACAGACGGTGGAGTTGGCTTGGTCAACCTGGACGATGGTCGGGAGCATGACCAGCTCAGGCCAAACTAAAGGCAAACACAGGGGTCCTGGTTTCGGTAATGGGATTACGGCCGTTAGTGATGGGACGGTTGAGATTGGGGTTTTAAATGGTTTACCTGGATGCTCTATCCGCTTCACTTGCCTCTGTAGACTTCTCCACTTCAAGACTCTTTCGATCACTTTCGACAATGCTCTCTACCTTGTATTTTTTTTCAATTTCAGTTTTAACGTCTTAACTTCAAGCGTACTGCAGACATAATGGCAGCTAAGCGATGGCCGCTTGATCTTCAATCGACCGTTGAGGAATTTTCCTCCCATAGCATATTCGCCCCATCATGGCCCCTTTACGCCACTCTAATTGGCCGCCCACTTCTTATCTCCTGCGAAGTCTGGTGGAAAGTAGCGGAACTGTTGATGTGTGCCTGCTTTATCACAGTGGGTGTTGGGTGGTGTCCAGCATATATATAACTGTTTTCTTGATTTTAATTTAAAATCCGATACATTAATTCCCAAAAATCTCACTCATCTTGGACATTTCAACACACCACTGGTTACAATTTGTGCTCAGAAAAACGCGAAGTGAGAGGGACTCGGTCATGTATGTCCAAGAAAGAGGAGCTTTATCTATCTCCGCTGATGTATTCAACTTGAAAGAATTGTATTCAACTTCCGATAAATTAGCAGCCAAAGTATTTGTTTACAAAAGCAGATTCACCCTAATCAAATGATAGAGCTGAACAAATTTTTACCCCGAATGGGGATGAGTGACAAAAGTGCGTGTATTTGCTTCGAAATACACTAAACAAAAATCCTTATGCTCAATTTCAAAACTACTTCTATTCAATTTCATAGCCTGCTGAAAGCCATCGGACCGGATCAAAACTTTCTCTTCACATCTTTGGTTAAAGCAGAAATTGCTGTCCACTCCTACACTCAGCGAAATAAACTTTCAATATTCATAAGATGAGCATGTTCACGCTATAAAGAATTTGACTTTTGCTGTGAACCATGTTTTCAAGCGTCCCGTGAGAGTGAGTGAGACAACACCTAAACACGGCTCACAGTTGAAGTCAAAAAGAAATAACAATTGTAGCAGCTTGCACTGGCTCATTGCATTATGATTATTTGCTATAAGAAATCAGTACGAGTTTCATGAATGTATCTTATGAAATATAATGAAATTGAGAAAATAAAAATAAGGAGCAACCTGGATTCGAACATTGAACGTTGAAGTTATGGGTACAAGAAAAACGTCGTTTGAAACCAGGCCTATGACAAGGACCCTCTTTTTCACGTAGACAACATCTCAGCAAGCTCAGCTGTCAAAATAATGTCAACATTGTAAGTTGTGTTTGTTGTAGCTCGTTTACGTTTTATCTGTTGTTGCTCGTTTTCGTTGTGCACGTCATACAAAGCAGAAAGATCGCTTTCTGTGGTGTTTTACATCAAAACAAACAACCAAAACAAATGATTAGACTTCTATTTGACAGCTGACAGCGGGCCCAAATCAATTTGGGCCCAGGACATCCTGTCTACTGTCAATCACTGCTATTGATATAGGCTTGAAACAAAATCCAGTCATAAGTCAGCCTTGTAAAATTCCATAGCATCGTTCATAAGTTCAACCTTATGAAATTCTTAAGTTTATTTGCTTGAGTGTAGGGTTGCATGTTTATAAGAAGGATATTTCCCATTTCAAACATTATAATTGATTACGTGTGTCATGCAACAACTACAAAACATGATTAGTTATACCTGTAACTGATTTGTTGCCAAATAGCATCTTAAGCCGTCTTGTTGGAATACTCCTTGTTTGTTATTTGGTACAAGCAAGGATGTTTCGAATTTTTTTTTTAAAAGAGCAAGTTAAATGTCAATCTATTTGTTGCGTTTCGTCGTTTTGGCTACGTGTTTCTTTTTTTAGAGAACATCCGAGTTCCTCCGAGAGCATTACGGAGTGGTACTCTTCTCCAACCCCGATTCCATCGAACATCATTTGGAAACAACGAACCTCTAACAGCTATGATGCGAGCGGTTACGACTGTCGAAGAATTGTTTGAATTTGGCGAATCTTCAGCTCACTTTGTGGCTCGTATTTGTAATGTTCGTTTTATTTAGTTTTAAGTTTGAGGTGAGTTTTAGGTTTGTGCCATGTAGACAATAAAGGCCAAGCTACAATGGGGAGCGCAACGGCGGCAGCTTTTGATAGGTAATCCATATATTTTATGTCAAAAACCGCCACAACGCGCCGTCGCGCTTTCCATTGTAGCTGGGCCTTAAGTCCGATGAACTAAGTTGATTAAATAAATAAATAAATTCAGCAGTACCGGTACTGTATGTGTGCCCACATGTGCAAAGTGATGGAACTACATACAACGATCCCATTAGTAAAAATAACAATAAAAAAAGTGAACACGACAAATGCAATCGACGCACTAAACACCATCCAGCCATCAATATCTATACGATCTGGAAGAAATGCAGGAGGTATTCGAGGGAAAAATAGAGGAAGCGAGCTACCTAATACCAACAATCAATATGCAACTAGCGATTTGAAATTGACTAAAATATTTACCTGCATTAGTAATACCAGAAAGCACCAAAAAATGAAAAAGTGCCACTAAATTATTAAGGCCTGTGCCAACAAATAATGTAGATCAGCATTAAAAAATTAGGAATGAGCAATAAAGATGAGAAAGATCTTCGGATAACCTAATTGTGACCGGTGAATCTATCAAATAAAGCAACAGCTATTAGTATATGTGCAATTAAATATGGCAGTATTTCGCCAAATTATGTGATTGAGCACTAAACTATTCGCATATGTCTTTTAACTTTGTTGGATTTTCCCATAAAAACAGTAAAATGAGCAATGGATAAATAAATATCCATTGCTCATTTTACTGTTTTTATGGGAAAATCCAATAAAATTAAAAGACATATGCGAATAGTTTAGTGCTCAAATTACATAATTTGGCGGAAATACTGCCATATTTAATTGCACATATACTAATAGCTGTTGCTTTATTTGACTAGATTTACCGGTCACAATCGATTATCCGAAGATCTTTTTCTCATCTTTTATTGCTCATTCCTAATTTTTTTAATGCTGATCACACATTATTTGTTGGCACAGGCCTTAATAATTTAATGGCACTTTTTTCATTTTTTATTGCTCAAATCTCTCTTTTAATTGATGATTAATTATGCTGCCATTTGAAATTGGTTCACTGTTGTAGAACCCCTTGGTCCGAATTACACCTTGAAGCCAGCACCTTGTTATACATATTTGCGCCTTTGTTTTGATTTGCTGTGTTATTTTGACAGAATATTTGAGAGTGTGTTCATGTGAGTTCATTATTAGGGGGGCATTATCAAGCTTGGGACCGAGCTTGGGACGATGTTCTAGTACTGACTGTGCCAAGAAAAAAATCGTTTTTGTATGGGACCTACTGGTCTTAGAGTTAGTCTATGCTAATACGGAAAAAGAATACAATACACTACAAAAAAGGGAGATACTTAGGAACTACAACAAGAGTAAATCGGTGAAAACTCAACAAGAGCTGCAAAAAGCCAGAGCCAATTTTAAAAATATCGTAAGGAGCGTAAAAAAAAGATCTGCACGAGAGCTGTACACTGACAATATTTTACTAATAGATTCTATGTGTCCACACATAGATTTTTGCAGTCTGCTTTGTACAATGAAATCTATGTACAGGACACATAGTTCTTTTGGTTCCATCTAAAATCCATGTGTGGCCGCACTTATTATTCATTTGATACATAATTTTCATTTGCCCTTCTACACACTCAGAAAATTTTACAGTATTCGGTAAGTTTTTACCGAACTTTCAACAGCTGAACAGTTCGGTAAAATTTGACAAGTTCCGGCAATTTTTTTGCCGGAATACTGTAAAATTTCACAGAAATCTGGTAAATCGGATTACCGAACCTTCAGCTGTTGAAAGTTCGGTAAAATATTACCGAATACTGTAAAATGTTCTGAGTGTGTAAGATTATGCTTATGTGTGGCAAATGTATTAGAATAACTTAGGGAACACACCAAATTTCCAAAATTATGTTCGGTACTTTTTTTGATGAACTCGGTCTGTAAAACCGAAATTTCACCGAACGTATTGTAAAAAATGACATTTTACAAAATCCCAGCAATCAAAATTACTGGATTGCTGTAATTAATGAAAACTGCCGTTAAACTGTAGAAAAACTACCGATCGAAACTGTAATTTGCTTCAGTACTGCAACACTGTAAACATAATTACGAATGTAAATTTATTCGTTGCTGTTAAACGCGGCCTTTTTCCGCCATTTAAAGTTGAATGTTGGTCAGCTCGGTTTAGTTTCACGGTGCACCCAAAAGTTAGAGCCCAAACTGGAGGAATGTACAGCAACTTTCCGGAACCGTAGCCATATTCGGCAGGCAAGGAATTGTTGGCTTATCCCAATGCTCATCCGATTGCAGCAGCGTTTGGTGGGAAATTCGAAAGATATTTTATACATCGTTGAAAAATGTGTGTTGATACTTTGTCTTTCTACTATTTTTTCCAAATGCTGCTTATTTCAGTGATCATTTCGGAATGCTTCAGGACAAAATTGTCACCGGGTATCATGAACTATTCCATTAAAATCAAAATGGTAACCAAGTTTTTTTAGCTGATTATCCTATTTTTCTTATTAACATACAAATAAATGATCTAACTAAACAACAATGAACGGGAAATGAAATCAAGAAAAAAAAAATCAATAAATTCCTGTTTACAAACGAACCTGTCAATTCTACTGAGCAACTGTAAAATGTTTACAGAATTTTCGGTAAAAATATGACAGCTCGCGTTACCAATCGTTCAGCAAAAATTACAGAATAGTTCGGTAAATTTTGACAGCTTTAGTAGCGAAGTCAAATTTACTGAACGTATTGTAAATCTTAAAAGCTACCGAATCGATTACCGAATTTTCATATTCGGTAAAAAATTACAGTATACTGTAAAAAAAATCTAAGTGTGAAGGTCCATTAATTATGGCACGCAGTAAGGGGGGAGGGGGAGTTTGAGAAAAAGTGACGATCCATACAAAAAAATTTGAAGGTCCATACAAAAAAACGTGGTTGTAAATAGTAAATTTTTGCGTGATGTAATTAATGGACGTTCCCTTATGGATTTTTACCATTTATTATGTGCAGATTATTTGTATAGGAAAAAATCGATGAACAAACTCCACCAAAACAAGTCTGAAAGCTAATACGATGACTGAATGCAGAACTGTCAGGACAACAGAGAGGAACAGGTCACAACCCAGAACAACGAATAGCCAAGGAGTTCGCCAAAAACAACTATCATAATATATCTAAATCACTAGGGTTAGGTTATGCTGGTTCAACGTCCTGTTAGGACCGCACCTGCGTCACGATTTTGTCCATGAAACTCGGTTGAGGGCTGCTTGTCTCCAGTTCCTCGAAAGTCCCACACTTCTAAGGTCTTATTCCATTTGGTTCCAGCTCGCTGCGCTCCTCTGCGTCTTGTACCGGAAAACACCATTTTTGCGGGGTTGTTGTCCGACATTCTTACAACATGTCCCACCCATTGTGTCCTTCCATCTTTAGCGACTTTACTGTGTTCGCCATAGAGCTGTACTAGCTCGTGATTCATACTTCTCCTCCATACATAGTTTTCACATACACCGCCAAAGATGGTCCTAAGCACGAGTCGTTCGAAAACTCCAAGTGCTTGCAGGTCCTCTTCGAGCATTGTCCACGGCTCATGCCAGTAGAGAATTACCGGTCTTATCAGCGTTTTGTACATCGGCATAGCAAAAGGTTTTCAATGAAATTTGTCAGAAGCAGAAACATGAGAGCGAGAGGCTCTAGGAGTGGACAGTAATTTATTGCTAGAACGAAGAGAAAGGTATTGAAAGTTCCGTTAGAGTATCGGCAGGTTGTGAAATTGAAAGATGCAAGTTGAAAACGAGCGGAAGGGCATTTTTTACGGTAGCTTGTATCTTTCTATTTCACAGCGTGCCGTACTCTAACGGAACTATCAATACCTTTCTTTTCATTTCTCTTTGTTTTACCAATAGATTACTCAGCCTTATTCTGCGTGGCGTGTGAGGTGACTCTCCGTGCAAATCAAATGGAGAGTCACCTCACACGAGGCGACAATTGTCACCTCGTATGTGAGAGTGAGTTGTCTCGACTCACACGCCACGCAGAATAAGGCTGACTGTCCACTCCTAGAGCATCTCATGTTGATGTGAAATTATTTGCTTCTGACAAATTTCATCATAGATCATTACTACCGGCATTGGGAATATACAAAACCAAAACAACAATCAAAGTGTAAAAGATTTTTAGTTGAAGAGAGCCTACCTAAACACGTGCTGATCGGGACTTAGATGTTGCTTGCAGTGTGCATTTAGAGAATCCATGACAACCAGCCCCAAAAAGCTTCGATACAGCACTAAGCGAAGTGATTCCCCGCTGTTTGTTCACGTCGCCGTTATTTCCCTTTTAATAAAAAGGGAACATATCAGCAATTGCCCAGCATGCTGGGAAAGTACCGTTGGAGAGATATCGTTGGAATCCAGAAGACAAGGACCATCTGACATGGGCTTGAACGATGATTTTAATTGTGAAGCTACTCTGGAGATCATTTCTAAATTAATATAAAAATGACTGAGAGCTTGGTTTGCCACCGGAACATTGCTGGAATCAGTGTTGATTGAGTCTAACCAAATCTGCTCGTCAATGAACACACTATCTAATTTAACAGCGAACAGATCACAAATTTTTTGTTGAGTGCAAGCGGGATCGTTATTATAGACAATGATAAGCAATGACTTCTTTACGTTCTTCGTTTACTGATCTCCAGAAGGATTTAGGGTTAGATTTAAGCCGCCTCTGAACTCCCCTCAGATGGCGTTGAAAATGGAAACGCCGGCTTGCCAATCATCGCAAGTTGAGAGTGAC
The DNA here is from genome assembly GCA_034211315.2 of Aedes japonicus. Classification (NCBI taxonomy): domain Eukaryota; kingdom Metazoa; phylum Arthropoda; class Insecta; order Diptera; family Culicidae; genus Aedes; species Aedes japonicus. The sequence continues at coordinate 30,866 of JASCZW010002351.1, read as the reverse complement.
TTGTGAGTGTAAATAGTACGCATTGACAATATGAACAAACTAGAATATTTTTCAATCCATGCATAAATCCCAGAAATTCTAATCAACGTCTTCAAACGGCTAGAATTACTAGCTCATATCTAGCGGTTAGCTTGAACGCAGTGTCATATAGTAGCCGCAATTTAGAGGCATCCAAATTCAATCGCAAAAACTCATCATTCCGCAGAGCACGTGAGAATCATCAACCGCACCGAATCGTGTTGTTTGATTCAGTTCCGCGCCGAACTATTGTAATAAAAGAAGCGTTTTTCATTCGTTTAAAATTGTGTATTTTTTCTGCACACACACAGTTTATTCACCTCTCGTTCGTTAGATTATGTCTTTCCACCTACTAGTATGCAAACGGTGACAACCAAACAGCAAGCTTATTTAGTGTACGGTAGATAATCGCTCAAAAGTATTGTTATTATTCTATGGCTGACAAAGAGAGAAAAAAACTAATCTAAACTAAACGAGTAACAGTTAGCTGCTGTTATGGGAAATAACTGTGCCTAGCAACTACATGCGTATGTGGAGCAGAGGATTAATGATAAAAAGTCTTAATTTTACATATCCACGATTGATCAATAGTAGCGCTTAATAAATTACAAAAAAATATATATTTGCAACGACAGATGCACCTCAAACACCGACATCATGACGGTAAACCTAAGACCTAATCGTCTAAGACAATGACGGCTGCCTCGCCAGTATCCCCCAGATTGCCGACGGCCGGCGGATCAACCTCCATCGCTGCCAGGTTGTCCGACGCATTCCTGCTCCTATCACTACTGGTGCTGCCGGCTGTCTTGGCCAAAAACTGACTGATGAGACTGCTCTTGGTAGTCTGGTTGATGTTTTGCCCTCGAGGAACGGACATCAGCAGCTGAACGCGCTTCTTCGCCACCACCGGTTTAGCTTCCGCAGTGTTGCTGGGAGATGCAGCAGCCGCGACAGGGGCAGCGGTTTTCGATTTCCTGTTTTTGCTGTTGCTGGGTGAAGGGGCTGGGCTGGATTTTGTTTTCTTCTCCTTTGCAAACTGTTTCCGTTTGTCGTCTTCGGAAAGTTTTTTAGTGAACTTAGTGATGCGGGAGGTGGCGGTTTCTTGTGGTTTTGTCTTTGTGGCGGAACTAGGCGTCGATTGCAGTCTAGAAATGGAATTAATATACAGTGATTCGTGTGTTTGTTGAACTAATTTAGATGCTTACCTTTCGTTTTTTCCTTCTCCTTGGGAGATTCTTTCTTCTGATCTGCCTTCTTGTCGCCGTCCTCGTCACCATTGACTTCTTCGTCCTTCTTTTGTTTTTTCTCCTTTTTGGACTTAGTGATCGGCTTCAGAATAAACACCCACCCAGTTGGAACTTTCAAATCGATCAACCCGTACTTAACCAGTGCTTCCTTGTTGACATACCAGCACATCTTGTTCTGCATCGGGCCTTCGTCCGGACAGGGCCTCCAGCTGGCCACTTCCAGAATTTTCGTTCGGATGCTATCCGGTGCGTACTGCGGAACGTTGATTTCGCCTTCGTCCCTCCGCTTGGCCCAATACGCCAGAAACTCTTTAATCAGGAACTTTCGATTCAGAGCGCAACCGTGGATGAGTGTGATCAGTTCCTTGACTCCTTCGTCCACCAGTTTGATCTGTTTCGGCTTCCTCTCGGTCGGTTCCTTTTCCTTTAACGGCGATGTATGATTGGATTCTGGGTCATTCTTCTGCACCGTGAATGAAATGGGTTCCTCCGGATCGAACAACATGGCCCGAGCCTTCAAAATTTCCCAAATTACAGCCGAACATTCCGGTCCCTCTCCGGGTCCGTTTTCCCACAGACAACCGATCAGGCGAGGTTTGATCTTTTCCGTCTTTTTCTTCATTTCGGCGGCAAATTCCTGCTGCATAATTTTCAGCTTGGCTTTCTGCGTTTCCGGGCTGTTGTCGTCCATGACGTCATCTTCGGCTTGCATTTCCTCGTCGCTCAGATGTCCATGCGGCACGAAGAAGTCGTTGTCCACTTCGTAGTCCTCTTCCGGATCGACGTCCTTCTCGTCGTCGCTGCCGTGTAGTGACTCTCCCGGTTCCTCCTCTTCCCATTCGTCGTCCGAGTCCACTTCGTAGTCGAAGAATTTCTGGAAAATGGATTTGGGTGTAATATTGATAGGAATGGATGGGTGATATTATGTTTGAACTCACAGTATCTTGTATGAAAGGCTGGCGAGGTTTGATTTTGGTGCTGCGTTTTCGCCAGGTTCCCCGGTACGGGGGGCGGCGATTTTCCTCGAATAGGAAAAACTTGGCCCGGTAGCGGCGAGAGGGGGCAGCCGATGGGTCCACTTCGATCTGGTGGCAAACGTTTTCGTCTGGAAATTGAGGAGAAAAGAGTTAGGTAAGGCATTGGGTTAGCTCGACAATTGGCATAAAGATGCTTGGGGTAATTTACATTCAATGATAAAAGCACAACCGTTAAAAACGTTGTGTATAAAGGAAACGTTACTGCACTGTACCAGGCATTCGTGTCTATCTCGGGTCACTTGGATGACTAGCTTGTGTTTTTAGACGGACCAAGACCAAGTGTTTGAAGACGAGCGACTTTCCGTTCATTCCATTAACGCTGCCGCCAGCAATGTTCCGTTTTTACATACTCTAGTTGTTATGTTTTTGTATTTTCCGTGCGTGGAGTAACGATTATGATGTATCAAAACAGAGTGCATACAATATATCGCTAGAATAACTATCACAAAGCCATCAGTGGTACATGAGCGCTTTCCAAACGTCACTTTTTGCCTTGTTAATTTGTTTGTTTGTTTATTTGAAGTAGACATCAACAGACCAAGTTTAGGTCCTAATGATGTTAAAAACAAAACAAAAATACAATAAGAAACGATTACATAACCTCTTAACTGGAGTCAAAACAAAAAAAAATAAGTAAAAATAAAATAATTAAAGCTATACACTATCTTAACTACGTGTGTCAATTGTTCTAAAAACGGTAGAAAATCTCCGACGAAGTGCGTTCCGCGTCAGATGAAAATCGAAAATGGACGCCACCCTATTGAAGGTTCGCTGCAACCCGTGAATAGCGCTATTCAACCCATAGTAAGTGCGGCGAAAAGGAAGCCTGAGCATGGAGTTGTGACGCATTGGCCTTGGTTGGACGTTGATGCTAATTTGTTGAAGGATCCTTCCGCAGTCGATTCTTCCTTGTAGAACATCTGCAGCAATTAAAGCTCTACATACATCTCTACGGACTCGCAGAGGCTCCATGTCGACCAACTGACACCGACTTTCGTAGCTAGGAAGACGAAAAGGGTCGCTCCAAGGAAGTCTACGAAGTGCGAACCGAAGAAAACGGCGTTGAATAGATTCGATTCACTCGGCGCCATTATCATAGCATGGACTCCAGACCGCTGAACAATACGCCAGTGTCGAACGAACGAGGGAATAATAGAGCGATTTAAGGCAGTGAATGTCGCTGAAGTTCTTCGCAACCTGAATATAAAACCGAGTGTCCTTGAAGCTTTGTCAACAACATACGATAAATGTTGCGTATACGTCAGTTTCGAATCCAGCTGAACACCTAGGTCTTAATCGCACTGCTTTCGTTCGATGGTTGTACCGAGAAGATGGTAGCTGAACAAAATTGGTTGTTTCTGACGTGAGAAGGTTATCACTGAGCACTCTGGCCGGGTTGACCACCAACCGATTTAGGTACACCAATGAGCAAAGGCATCAACCTGCGCTTGGAGGAAATGGCAATTGGCGGTTGAACAGATTCGCATAAAAATTTTCAGGTCATCAGCAAACGACAGGCGAGGCCCTCCGATAACATAGTGTACGTCGTTGAAGTATAAAAGAAATATCAACGGTCCCAGATGGCTACCCTGCGGTATCCCGAGCATGGCGCAGAAACTCCTTGAACGAAGGTCACCCAAGGCAACTGTCAATTGACGCCCTGTGAGATATGATCGAAACCATCTTAAAAGATTACCACCAACTCCTAGTCTGTCAAGTTTAGCGATCGCGATATCATGATTCAACTTGTCAAAAGCTGCCGTTAAATCTGTGTAGATCACGTCCGTTTGGCATCTAGCGATCATACCATCAGTGATGTACGACGTAAGGCACAATAAGTTTGTAGTTGTGGAACGCCCTGGTGAAAATCCGTGCTGGTCGTCACTTAACAACTGCTTGCAATGTGTAAAAAGTGAGTTCTTAACGACCAGTTCAAAAAGCTTCGATACAGCGCTTAACGATGTGATTCCTCGGTAGTTGTTCACGTCCCGCTTGCTTCCTTTTTTATATACCGGAAACATGTCCGCCATTTCTTCAGCAGGCCTCAACTGATGGCGGATTCGTCCGTGCCTCGACCTACCCCGCAGTGGGATATTAGGCAAAGGGTGACGTCCTTGGTTCGAGTACTACTGAACCCATGCCGTTTCGCTCAATTTTCAAACATCTGTTCGATTTCCAACCTGCCGTACACTGACGGAACTTTCAACACTTTCTCTTCATATCTTTCATTCCAGAGTAAATCCAACCTCCATTTTTCCAGAGTAAATCCCGAGGTTGGGTTTACACTTCAGGAAAACTGTATTTTTTGTGTAAACTTCCCACCACGAGAAATCAAATCCCGGGGTTCATTTAAGACACACAGGTGCCCAAATCCCGTGACGCTATTCCTGAACTGTAAACCAGCCTTTACTGAGAACTAGTGTAGTTGCACAGAGAACCACATAGATGGAGCTTGGGAGTACTTCTTCTTCTTCTTTATTATTTTTATGGGACTTTAACCCTAGGGGTCATTCGTCCCGGAGAAGGAGCTTGGGAGTAGCTTTCACATCTTCAATGTACAAGTTCTCTGATTCATTCTATTTTTAGATCAGTACCGGCGCCGGCCACGTCCTCGCGGTCTTCGGGAAGGGGAGAAGAACGATTAGTTTGACAATCGTTGGTTAGAGACCGTGTTTACCTCTGCGTCTCCACAATTGTCAAGGGAAGGATAGTTTTGCGTGCGTGAAGCAGGCTATTTTTAGATCATGGATTCACTGTGGTGAGTGATATGCGATTAATGAAAGCCCGCTAGACAGCTTTTTATTTTAAATCTAGTGGTGATATATAGAGGCAAGTAACAAATTGCAAGGAAGGAGACGGGCCTGGGATTCAACTCCCGACCATCTACTCAGTAAGCAGAACGGGTAACCACTGAGCTGCCAAGGAAAAAAAGACTGACTTAGCGATTTTTCATTCGATTACCCTGCTAGCTGATTGGTAAATCCTCATATGTTTCACCAATCATAACAACCCTGTTGTATACGGAAAACAATTGACAGCTTAGTCAGTGGAGTTGCAATGAAAACTGCCTGCTCCACACCAACCTGCCTTGTCAGTCGACACTCCCATTTCATTTTACTCAATTTTTGGAAATGTTACTCAATTTTCGTAGAAAGTGGATCTACCCAAAAATTAAGTTGATCCTCTTTTTAACGAAAATTGAGTAACATTTCCGTGGCAGAAAAAGAGATAGTATACAATTGTACTCAAAAATTGAGTAAAATGAAATGGGAGTGAAGTGTAATTTTGATACGGATTCGACGCTGTCTCAAATAACTTTTAATTTCTGCAACCAGCCTTTGAGGATTTGGACGAAAGACCAAAAGGTTAAAGTTCCCTAAACAAACAACCAGCCTTTGAATAACAACAAAGTTTGAAGTAATCAAACCGCGCATTAAATTACACCTCCACTGCCGGGACACACGTGAAAGAAAAATTTTCTACATTTTCGACAGTCGCACGGCTTGCTGCGATCCTCATCAAATCGACCAAACTGAAGCTTGCGCCAGGGATGTCGGATCGTTTTTCAAAATGTCCGAAGGGAACATTGAAAAATGTCTGCATTTGTCTGTATTTAGGATTTTGTCAAAAATTTACGCAAAGAATATGGCTGAGTATTTTATTTGAGAGCAAGGTAAGGAATGGTTCGGCTAAATTAAGATAAACTCATACTCCCTGATAAATTAGTTTCGGGGACCTTGCTCATTTACTTTTTCTGTTGCACAACTGTCACAAACTTACAGGAGGTTCCCTTGTTTTTTAAGGACTCTTGGCCTTTTCAAATTTACTCACATTCTTGAGGTCCTTCTTATTTTGTAGCATTTAACGATGGCATTCAGAAAACTTCTTTTAGCGATTACGCATGCGACTACCCTGCCACCAAGTGGTGAACCCACCTGTATATCGTCAATGCACAGTGGTACAGAATGCGAATTTAGCTGGAAAGATACATTTCCAGCCTAAGTTTGAAGATTTGGACCAAAATTGTCTTCCGCAAAGTTATTTCTAATAACTAGGGTGGTCCTTATTTTCAGAGAATTCGAAAATATAACTTTTTTATTTGCAGAAATAAAGGCATACATTATTCAAAAAAGTTGTAAAATGAATAATTTAAAGCAACTTTGAATAATTTAAAGCAACTTTTTTCGGTACTTTTGGTATGACCGAATTCGAGCAAATTTTCTACGTAGCTTAGGGACTGAAGATAAACGTTGTATTGAAGACAACCATCATTTTCAAAGTCTATATGCTGTGTCCGATAGAAAACGTTTGGTCGGACATCAAATTGAGGATCAGTTCTTTGAAAATAACATTGGATTCGCTATGGCTAGATTTTAAGTGAATTTGTCGGCATCTTTAAAACGAATAAATTGTATATGCAGTTTTGCGAACAACATTCTTTACGTAACTGAATATCTATTAAGTCGCTATGAAGAGAAGATATAACGAAGCTCAAAAGCTAAAAATGATGACGTAGGGAAGCGGAACCTATTCTCACCATAGTACATATATTCATCACATTCTGCAGCCATCCAACTTCACAAGTAAAAAGATGTTTAATTTCTCCAAAAATAAAGGACGTAGTAACCAAGAATATATAATCCTGGCAAATAAAATTAGGTCTAGAATATAATTAAAAACTACAAAAACGTTTCGGAGACTTAAATTTCGTAAAAATTATGAGCAGTCAGATTTTCAACACAATTGCTTACCTTTGCACTACAAATTCGTCGTATTGATCTAACAGTGCTAGGGAATATACTCGAGCCAGACTCCAAGTTTTCTCCTTAATTGCACTATATCCTCACACATTTTCGGTGCGTAATTGCACAAGCCATAAAAATCACACTTCACTTATTACACTAGCCACACGAGAATCTACGAATACGTGATAAACTACTAGAAAACTATGGGATTAATTTTCACAATAATTTAAATACGCTTGCACCTATTCTGAACCGTGTTAACAATCGACGTAATCGCTTGATGTTGCACTGCTCACATATTGTATAGTATACACATCAACGCTAGTGTGCGTGTTCAATCATTCATAGAGCATTCTATGCCCAACGTTATGGTGAGTCTTGTTGTCAATATTCTCATGGAAGAATAACAAACAAACCGTTTCATTTTGTCTTGGTTATATGTATGCTACCAAACACACGTGAAGTGCTGTCAAATGATTATTGGGTGTAGTAGTGGAGAGCGTTAACTTGTTTATATTTTTTCCTGATTAAAATCAGTACGATTAAAATATGTACACAGATGGGATTCATGTTTTTCGTGATATTATTAACATAGGTACATAGCAGTGTCAACTTTTCCGTATTAAATTGGAAGAAAATGATCAGAACCGCATGTTTTGTGTGTTGCTAAACGATTAACGGTAATAGAACGAATAAATTGTGAATAACTTGTGTACTCAGTGTTCGGTATTCAGTGCATATTCACCGATTTCCACTGGAGGTCTGCTTATTGAGTTCAATATAGGGTCCGCTTCCCTATATGTCGATATAAAAAGAACTTCAAAACAAGGTCCTGAAACATCTAAGAAGATAAATAGTTTTCGGAGATAAGTTTTTACAAATTTAAAATGCTTTAGATCAACCTACAAAACATGCCAGCTTTACATGGTGAGGGCGATCTCGGGGAGATCTCCCCCGGACAAGTTACGAAAACACCCAAAAGGTATTTGAGTGACTACGAGGGAAGATGAAACAGCCAAGGGCTGGAAATCTTATGGATGGATATCAATGTCTGTAAAAATCTGTAACTTTATCGCAATATCTGTATAATGTCTGTAATTTGTATGACATCTGTATTCATGATCAAAAGTCTGAATAAATACAGATATGTCTGAATTTCTGGTATCCCTGTCTTGCGCTAAAGACCTGTCACTACGGCATGAAAACTTGGCTCCGTCCTGATAAAAGCGATTGTGAACTGATGTTAACTTACTATTTACCGTAGTTTACCGTTTACCGTAGTAAAATCCCTAGCATTGTTCTGATTCCAAGACTTTCTACTATCACCTCCACTGAAAATTAATTTTCATTTATATTACAAAATCTAAGGTAGGACTAACAAATCTTTTCGTTGTTTTGTGCAACGAAACTGATTTGTAGTTTTTAAGAAGCTTCATGTGTATTTAATTCCACAAGCGCAACTGTCAAAAACACTAATGACTGACACACGATTGATACGTCGCAAATGCGTTTGCGTCAATTTCTCAGTTTTCCCCTAGGTTTGGGAAGGAGGTCCAATTGAGAATCCTCGCTCCATCGATGCGAGATCTAACATTAGGGTTCATATAGATGACGTAACGCGTTCAGTTACTTCAGAAAACCACAGTAAATAGATCGACAGCCATCACGGAATTCGTCGGCAGAAGATTGCTCTCTGTCAATTCTTTTTCAATTAATTATATTGTTTTGACACTCAGGCTAAACCATTTTCGAATCATCAAAAAAACGAAGCCATAAGAGATTTGGTCTGGGGTACGATTCAACCATTGCTGCAGACATGAGGACAAAATTCAACTTCAGTCCCAGTTGCTGGGAGAACCTCTCATCGTTCACATCGATAAAACCGGTCGACTACGATGGGCTGGGCATGTCGTAAGAATGTTGGACGACAGTCCCGTTCAAATGATTCTCGAAAACCGAACCGACGGGTACAAGAAGAAGAGGCGCGCAACGAACAAGGGGATCGATCAAGTAGAAGGCGACCTGCGGACTCTCGGCAGACAGCGAGGCTGGCGAGGTACAGCCATGGACCGAATACAATAGAGACGACTTCTGCGTACAGCAGAGGGGATTGGTAAGGTAAGGTAAGTGGATGATCTACGAGGGCGTTGCCGCACTGTGGTGTATTGCTGCTTAATGGAAAACGGATCCTTCTTCATTTGGATAGAGAAAGCCATTGTTTCCATGTAACCACTGTGAGGTTCAACTTCACATCACGTAGACATAGTGTGCGATCCTAGAGTTCAACCAGCTGTCCAGATCTGCTCCAGACAACTTAAGTCATTGTTTTCGATGGAGAAGTGATGGCAAATCATAGTAATCCTTGATTCCATATAGCTATGTCAGCAACTACTTTGTTAGGAAAATAAAACTTCATTCGTTATCAACCACTTAAGCAGTACAGTTCAACTTTCATTCCATTATAAGCAAAAGAATTCAGTCCACCATCTGCAGTTGATTGTCTGCTATTGCTATCCCTGCAATTGGGGCAAAATCGTCAAAATACTTGGATGGAAGGAGTTACGATCATCGAGGCAGGCTTCGGTCAGAACGATCACATCATAACAACCAGCGGCGGCTCTCTGCAAAGTCAGAGTTCCAGGAAATCTATCAATACATTTAACTCGGTAATTTTAACTATGTTTAGCCTACTGAGTTAGTCGAATGAAAGAAAAGCAAAGAATTTATTTTTTCCGAAAAATTCTGGAGGATAAGGAAATCCGAAGAACCCCCCAGCAAACATTTACACAATCAATCGTTAAACACTTACCGACAATCATCACATCGTCGTCGTCCACCTCGTCATCCTGTGCGGTCAGTGTCCTATCGCTCCGCCCAACCACGTAGTCCTTATTCTTCAGCTGCCGTAAGTACAACCCTTCCCGCCCTCGCTTACTGCCCGAATCGAGTCCTTTCCCCGCCAGCACCTCCTCCAAACGCTTCTTCCTGTCCTCTTCCAGCAGAACGCGGCACACCGGTGCCAGCCGCATGTCGCCCTTAACACAGAACGGCATAAAGGCCAACCGGGGTGGAACATCTCCCTCGCCCACCGACTGATGATCCATCGAGTTCTCATCGTCCGACTGTTTCATGTCCTTCGAAGCCGGTTTTTTCACGAAGAAACTCTGGAACGCCTGAGCGGTCTTCTGTTTGCGCTTTACTTCTGCCTCTTTCTCCTCCTCTTTCTTCTTTCGTTCCTCCTCCTTCTGCTCGTCCTTCTTGCGCTTCTCTTCGTTCTTGGCCTCTATCTCAGCCAGCCGTTTGCGCTCCTTTTCCTCTCGTTCCTTACGCTTCTGTTCCTCCTTCTCTTCTTTCTCTTTGCGCTTTTGCTCTTCTTTTTCTTCCTTTTCTTTGCGTTTTTGTTCTTCCTTATCCTCACGTTCTTTGCGTTTTTGTTCTTCTTTTTCCTCCTTCTCCTTTTTCCTCAGGCGTTCTTGTTCTTCTTTCTCGCGCAGTTTGGCTTCCTTTTCCTCTTCCTTCTTTTTTTTCTTTTCCTCCAGCTCTTGCTGCTTAGCAGCTAGCCTTTGCTCGGCCTCTTTTCGTCGAGCAATCTGTTTCGGTGTCAGTTTCCGGTCCTGCTTATCATCGCCCAACAGGGAGCGATCCTTGGAGTTTGGAGTGCACAGCATGTAGGCATTTTCCTCATCGTCAGCTCCCGTGCCGCCCTCTGAAGATTCGTCCAAGCAGATGCTGACACTGATAGCGCTTATGTCCGGTTTACTGGCAACGGCTGCATCTTCCTCCTTGTTGGCCTCGATTCCTTCCTTGGGAGTTTCCTTAGCTTCATGCAACTTTTTTTCCGGGGTTTTCTGAGCTTGGCTATCTGTTTGAATCTTCGCGAACATCTTATCCAATGTAGCACCGGCGGCAAGCTTTTGCTTTATCTCAGGCGAGACTTTCTTCTCTTCATTATCTGTTGCTCCTTTTGCTTTTTTCTGCGCTTTCGGTGTCGTGGATTCCAACTTCTTATCATCAGCTGATTTCTTTGCTGATCGGTTCCGTTTCGGAGTTTCCTGGTCTATTTTCGGCTCTGGTTCGCTCTTTTTCACGGATGCCGCTCTTGGAAGACGAGTGCGGCGCGGAGTAACGGCTTCGTCCTCAACTTTCTTCTTGGCCTCGTTCGCTTGTTCCTTGTCTGAATCAATTTCCATCACCGGAACAGATTTCTCGATTTCTTCTTCAGTAGCAGATACTGGTTTCGAGGAAGTTTCTTCAGTTGTTTCAACTTTTTCGACATGCTCAACTGGTGGACCGTTTTTATCAGCTTCTTTGGAAGATACGGCTTCGTCATTATCAGTGATAATTGGACCATTAGTCTCCTCCACCTCTTTCTCCTTACTAACGGGTACTTCCACAACTTTCACTTCTACCTTTTCGTCTTCCTTTTCAACGTCGGACTGTTCGCCGTCGTCGAGTACTATTGATTCATCCACTGATTTTGTTTCCTTAACTTTGCTCTTATTGGCCGCTTTTATGCTTCTTTTATCCTTGGAAACTTTCTTCTTCGCTGATCCTGACTCTCCAGCATTGCTTTTTCTGTCCTTCTTCTTTCCAATGGGAAACTTTATTTTAATTTTATCATCCGTTTCCTTGCTAGGCGATTCGCCACTACTCTCCCTGTTTTCTTCCGTTGAATTTTGCGGCGAGTCGTCCCCAACAACTAGAACCGGTGAATCCACTATTGTCGTCGCGTCGACACTTTCTTCGTCCAGCACCACAACTGAGTAACAGCATCCTTGACATTTTCCTTAGCTTCTGAAGTACGTCCAATTTTCGTGGCCCTGTTGTCCACTTCAATCGAGGGTTTTCGCTTGCGGGATGGAGTCGTCTTCACAGCTACTGGCGACGTCGCCGGTGATCCAGATAAAATCTATTCGAAAGACCAATCAAAAACAATTAAAAACCAATTAACGATCATTAAACAGAAACGTACCTGAAACGGAAGCCTCGTCTGTTTCAACTTCTTCCCGGCGGAGGTAGGCGAAAGCTTTCCATCGCCTTTGACTGCCGTCTCCATCCTATCCTTTGCAAACAAGAAATCCTCTTCTTACTCTTGTCTTCTTTTTGTATCGTTTCCTCCCTCTTTGCACTTCTTCTCAAGGGACCCACTCAAATCCTCCTCTGAACACGGAAGATTTAGCGCTACCGATGGGGTCAACCCGTCAATCACAATCGCCCACCGACCCACCGCGTTGAAAACGATCACAAGTCACCGTTCGAACTACCGTTAATCCGACGAATTACCCGCAGATGACCGAGAACACTAATTACTACAATGAGTCACCGTAATGTAAGGTAATTTTCACTAAATTTAGCCGAACTGCGTATTTTTCTCCGCACGGACACTGGACTGGCAGAAGAAAACCGCGTTTGACGTTTGAAAAAGAGCGCGGATTCCAAAATAAACACCCCGCCGAGGGAGACGATGCTCGCACAAATGAACTCATATTTTCCAGCCCTGGCCGAATGAACGCGTCGGAGCGTTACTCGGTGGATACGAGCGTTACGCTTGTATGAGAGCACGGTGATTATATAAATAAAAGGTGACCAAGATACAGTTGGAATGAGGAAAAAAAAAATATTTCGCCGGTATCGCCTCTATTGGAATAAGCCTAGTATGCAGCTGACAAGTAAAGACTTGAAGGAATTTTTGCCATATTTACCGAAGTAATTTTGATAACACCTTCAGTATGGGTGAAATGTCAGTATTTCTTGCGTAATAATCCAACTGAATATTATTCAGCTAGGAAAAGTGACAGCCCCATTAAGATTACCTGGGCAGACGTTACTAACGTTACGATGTTTGTCCTTCTTGTCAGCTGAATTCGAGGTAAGTAATTCCAACAGTAAAAGCATTTCTTGACCATTACTTGTCCTATCCTAATGCACATTACTTTTGAGCTGCATACTAGGCTATAAGCTGAAAAGCAGTATCGGCTGCATTTTTTTTACATAAGCCTAGTATGCAGCTGACAAGTAAAGACCTGAAGTAGTTTTTGCCATTTTTACCGAAGTAATTTTGACAACTTCTCCAGTATGGGTGAAATGTCAGTTTGCCTTGCGGGATAATTGAACGGAATATTATCATAGACTAACTCTAAGACCAGTAGGTCCCATACAAAAACGATTTTTTTCTTGGCTCAGTCAGTACTAGAACATCGTCCCAAGCTCGGTCCCAAGCTCAATAATGCACCCCTTATAATGAACTCACATGAACACACTCTCAAATACTCTGTCAAAATAACACAGCAAATCAAAACAAAGGCGCAAATATGTATAACAAGGTGCTGGCTTCAAGGTGTAATTCGGACCAAGGGGTTCTACAACAGTGAACCAATTTCAAATCGCTAGTTACATATTGATTGTTGATATTATTCCGCGAGGAAAAGTGACAACCCCATTTAGATTACATGGACAAGCGCTACCAACGTTACGAAATTTGCTCTCCTTTTCAGCTGCATACAAGGTAAGTAATTCCGACAGTAAAAGCATTTCTTGACCATTACTTGTCCCATCCTAATGCACATTACTTTTGAGCTGCATACTAGCCTTAAGGCGAGGCACCAATCACAGATCTGCTAGCATGTTGAATCATCTTAACAACGTTCGCCTCACGTCATAAGACTTTGTCTCGTTGGTTGGACAAGTAATGTGATCCCACACAGTGGCATCAAATAAATTAAAACCACTTTTTACGTTAGTAACATTACTGCACACAAAAAAGAAATATTGTTTTATTAAGAGCTTAGCACTTTACTTCTGAAAAGAGTTTATTTTTCACTAAATTAAAAGTAAAATCATCTACTGCGAAAGTTTTGTGTTTGAATTGAAAGTATATTTTTTTCAGTTCAGTGTGAAGATTTAAAAGTATGTTCTTATACCATAAAAATTGTTGAACTGTCAAATCCACCAACACAAAGGAAGTCTTCTGTTGTCAAATAACATAAAAGCTTCACATTCAAAATGTTCCTCGCCCCAACGAATCGCTTATCAGGAAAGTTTTTAACTTTCAGCGTTATTAAGTTCTGAACGGACCATGCAAACGGAATAGGCCATATCACTGGTAATAATCCCATCTTTTGTTTCTGCAGCGGTGCCACAAGCGACGACGATCGGCAGCAGATGCTAGAGCTGCAAAGGGTGTCTCACTGATATCGAACGCAGCAAATTTGAATCAGATTGCAGTCACTTCAAAGTGAATAATCTCGATTTCCTCGATTTGAAATTTTCGATCGATCTAGTAGCACAGTCAATTTCATTGTTTTGTTTATCTGTTCGCAACGAAACGGCAATTATGTGATAAAAAGTACTGCATGCGATAACTTAGGACCTTAAAGAGAAACTTCTGTGCTAGTTTGGATAAAAAATTATCTGCTTCAATGTCTCTACTGGAGCATTCAATCCACAACGTACAAGTGCGGGTAAGTATTTCTAGTGCATGAGTTATCACTTCGGATCTCGATTAGGTTTTGGAAATAAGTTTCACTGTTATTTTATTCATGCTGATAGAACTGGTTTTGGAATCGCATTAAGAGAGAGATCGGAGAGAGATGCAGGATCATTATATCAAGAAAAGGCCCACACATCAACAGAACACAGCCGAATTGATTTCCGAACCTGAGTTAGATTCGACTAATAGCCATGACTTTATGTCTCCATGCAGGACGGAACTCGAAGCGGAAGAAGTATTTCCTGAAACAGTTTCAATTAACTGTCCTGGCGATAATCGAGCGCAACTGCCAGCTCAAAAAGTTTATTTAGCTTCCCGATTATTCCGTAATTTCAGTGGGTCTTTAAAACTTAACAGCACAACCAGTACATTCAAGCACACATTTGCGGTAATGGACGATGATGGAAAAATCTACAACATAAAAATTGAAACGCTTATATAGATGATTACTGTTGGGAAACGTCAATCCACGGCCAGGTTACTCCGGTATAGAACACCATCAATGTGACGAGCCAATTTGAATGCCAATCAAACAAAGTGAAACGATCCAAGTCATATATACATCTTCACCTTATATTATATTGAAAACTCTATAATAAAAATCAATAAATTCTTAAAGTTTGAACGTATAGAAAGATTCAATTTGAGAAGACGTTTATTTTATTTTAATATCTCGAACCGCAAAGCTATCACTATCTTTTTTGCTCTACTTTGTGTACGACATGTTAAAAGAAACTACCATCTCGTGATTTGTACTACAAAATTCATAGGTACGTGTCTACGGCGTCAACATAATTATAAACTAAACTTAACCTTGAATGCAAGAATGACAGTTGAATAGTACTAGTTAGAAATTTTACCTTGAGCTGCCATCTGACGTTGCTGAAATACGAGTCGTTGCCAAACACGACTACTGCGTCGCATGTTCTGTGCAGTAATGTGCAACGAGTTGAAGTTGATGCAGTCACTTCGAATAATTCGAGTAAGCTTTATTAAATATATTTGATTGAATTCATGTGAGATGCCCCTTGTAGAGCTGGCTCAGGCGCATTCGAAAGAGATATGGGGAAAATGTTTCGGCTTGGATCTTCCGGGATGGAAACATCGGGTATTGAACGACGCCAACCTCCGGTTCTATGAAAGTTATAATAATTCATTTAAAACCTATTTATGTTAAAACCATTTTTTCTTTCAATCAATACAGCATACACTTATTTTGATTGCACAATACTTTCTAGCTGAAAGGTCATTTTCAAATAAAAATAATTTGCCTTCATTTTCAAATATGCCATATGAGTGTATTTGACAGTTCTACAATTCATCTGAAAAGAAATCTTTTTATGTTAAAAGTATTTTTACAGAATACTTTTATTTAAATTGCACGACACAGCGTTGGGTTTGGCCTTAGAACATCCGTATCGGGCGCAACTATCTGAGCGACTAAAATACTAGCGCATCGAGCTGCCATTTTAGTTTAGTCACTCAATCTCACATCGGTCGCTTCTATATTTTGTTACCGTGTTCTGTATCGGTCGCTGCCAAACTAGTGCTCCATCATCAATTTGGCCGATGCGGTGATCGTTTCTTTCTTCGTGATTTCTCTTGGAGAGACGCTCGGTTGGCATGAAAAGAACCATTGGTTACAGTGGTCTCTCTGGAAACCACTGGCGTTTGGTACAAAAATATAAACGTCCTTTCCTAATAAGTTTCACCAAATCACCCCAGAGATTTCCGGAGGTGCCATTGTGGTAAATTTAGTTTTTTCAGGCCTACCGAAGAACTCTCCAGGTAAAATAAAAAATATAGAGCAAAAATACAAATGCCCCCTTCTACAAGTTTCCCCGGGGCATCTCAGAGGTTCCGAGAGAGGCTAATATGGCTAATGGTTCTTTCAGGCCTACGGAAAGTCTGAAGAAAAAGAATGAAGAAAAAAACATGAAGAAAAAACCATCAGGTTCCCCCGGGACACCCTAGAAGTGACCAGAGCGACCATTGTTGCTAATCTCTTTCATGTTAACCTAAAATCTATCCAGGAGAAATCACCGTAAAGCCATCGCCCGATCTTATTGATAAAATTCTTATTGTTAATCCAAATTGACTTAAAGTTGATAAAGCAATAATTTTCATTAAATCAAATTCAAAATTTGCCACCAATCTTGATTGCGTAAACTACAAACCAGTTGGAGATTTTTGACAATTGGCAGTCGAATAGCAACCCTCTCTCGCGCCACTATCGCGTTGCTAAATGTGAGCGCCTGATGCTTTCCGATAGTCACGCCACAATTTTGCTAGCGCTTTTAGTTGCGCCTGATACGGTAAGGGATGGTGAGGGCGAGCAAATATAGTTAAGTCGCGAACCGGTAGGGCTGCTTTTAGAACACCTATTTATACTCACCATGCAACGTTTTTCTTTCACGACCGTTACAACCGTTACACCAGAGTTCACTGATAAATTTAGCAAAATATCCGCACTGGCCACACTTGCCCTTCAAATTTCCGAAGGAGAAACGTCAAAACAAGTTAAAATTTGGTCGGGCCGGGAGAGACACAGGGCAGCGCATCATCAGCCAGCGAAAAAAGGATTACGATTCCCAGACGGAATACCGGAATCAGCTAAAGGAAAGTTTACAATCCTACTAGGCAGCTACTGTGGCGAAAGAGCGAATTTCTGGTGTACAGAAAGTGTACATCATCAGCAAATAGTGTCAAGCTTAAGGAAGTCATTCATTAGTGTTTGTTTGTTTTCATCGATTTTTACCATTCCTCTCCTGCCCCGATAAGATCGTAGGTTGGAAGCTAATTAGTATTCAACTTGAGTAAGGAAAAACTGTAATTATAAGTGTTTTCTTTCAGCAGTCCAGCTTTCCGATGAGTAAAATGACGAAAAACAAACTTAATCTAACGTTGCCTCCGGGTTCGGTAGATGTCACGGCCAGCCAGCAGACAACTCCAACGCCTTCGTTCAAGACCCCCTCCGGTACGGAGTATGTCATCGGCAAACACAACCTGTTGGGAAAAGCCAAGAACAGTATTGATGCACTGACGGAAACACTGGAAGAGCTGGAGATAGATGAGAATGCCCGGAAACGGATAAAGGTGTTTCTCAGTCAGAAGGAGAAGATTGGCGAGCTAAGCGATGAAGATCTGGAGAAGCTTGGAGAGTTGGGTTCCGGTAATGGGGGAGTGGTGATGAAGGTGCGACACATTCCAACGCAGTTGATTATGGCCCGGAAGTTGATCCACCTGGAGGTGAAGCCGGCCATCAAGAAGCAAATAATCCGAGAGCTGAAAGTGTTGCACGACTGTAACTTTCCGCATATTGTCGGCTTCTACGGGGCGTTCTACAGCGACGGGGAGATCAGTATTTGCATGGAGTACATGGACGGTGGGTCGCTGGATTTGATTCTGAAACGGGCGGGACGCATTCCGGAACCGATCCTGGCCAAGATCACCTGCGCCGTACTGAAGGGACTGAGTTACCTGCGCGATAAGCACGCCATCATGCACCGGGACGTGAAGCCGAGCAACATTCTGGTGAACAGCAGCGGGGAGATTAAGATATGCGACTTTGGCGTTTCCGGACAGCTGATCGATTCGATGGCCAACTCGTTCGTGGGCACCCGGAGTTATATGTCGGTGAGTTTTTGGATTATTTTTCCTTTTGTTGCTTGGGAAGGTGGGGTGGAATGAGAGAGAGAGAGTTATTTGATTCTTCGAGTCACAAATTTACAGAGAACACACTCTCGATTTGAAGCAAAGCCAGTCGGAATGAAATCAAGAGCACATCTTTTTCAACAAACAATCACTTTTATTTATAATCTCTCGGTAACTTACTTGTATACAAAACTAGTCGGCGCAGGCTGCCTTAGAAAAACGAAACTCCATTTCTATTGATAAGAACTGAATCGTTGTTATGACTCATCGGTTCATGTACCTAAATGCCAACATCACAATGTAAATAAACGTCGCTGCCAGCACGATGACCAGCCCAGACAACAGTATGGCCATACCGGTGCCCTTATGGTTCTGCTCTCGTCGGACGCACCTTCCGTCTTTATATTCATAATTCTCATCGTACCAGCAGTAGTTGTAGTATGGTGAATCGACGAAACTTATGTTGTTGGACGATAGTCTTTCCTTTATCTGATCAGTTTGTTCCTTAGTCATTTCTTCGTTCTGCAAGTGCGCTTCCTTCAAACGCGGAGCTACTCGGAGCAAGGCCGTTACGTTGATCGTTGTAAAAACGTTGTTTTTCAGGCCTAAATATTCCAGCGACGGAAAACTAACGTTGGTGAACTCGGCGGAATTCATAATACCGGATGAACAATCCAGATGAATCAGGGTTCCCGGGAGGTTAGTCCAGGGTATCGATTTGAAACTATTATACTGTAGATAGAGATACTTGAGTTTAGTCAACCGGGTGAACGAAGAGCCAAAGATGGTTGAAATGTGGTTGTTTTCCAGATGTAACACTTCCAAGTTCACCAGACTGCTGATGAATTCTATTTCCTGCAAGTAGTTTGCTTCCAAATCCAGAAAACTGATTTGATAGTTTTTCCCTTCGTCAACCGCCACTGAGGATAAACTATTTTCGGGAAAATTGCCCATTTGTAACTCCGGAGGCAGAATCAGAGATTCCATGCGAATGTTGCCCATTTCGATGTGCGACGGTCGATGCATAGCTTCGTAGAGAGTTGAATCGAAGGTTTTAACGGAGGAGTGGATCTGTTTCTCAGATCGGGACGAGATTCGATAGTGATCGTACCCGGTAGGGAAAGTGATCGGTTCTTCACCCGGTTGGTAGAAGATAAAATCGATTATGCACATGTTTTTCACGGGATATGGGAGACATTCGTACTGCGCGGCAAATGTGATCGACGGTAGTAGAAGCATAAACCTAGATGGGAAAATGCGGTAATTCGTTGGGTGGAAATGCAAGGAGAATGATGACTTACCAGATTAACTGCTGTACCACCAGCATCTTGATTTAGATGTTTCTAGCCTCGATGCTTGCGTCGGAATGAGTGAAATGATGTTTGCTCGCGAGCGCTGAGTGATAAGAGCAAGTGTGAGATTACGCTGCTGTAGTGACAACGATGACGTCGTAGTGATCGTATGCTAATCTCTCTCTCCCATAGAAGAGCATCAAGTTCATAGAATGTCATTAACTCATTATCTCTTCCAGCCGGAACGCCTACAGGGAACTCACTACTCGGTCCAGTCGGACATCTGGTCGCTCGGACTGTCATTGGTCGAAATGGCCATTGGGATGTACCCGATCCCGCCACCGGATGCCAAAATGCTAGACTACATCTTCCAGGAGAAGGGCGACGACAGTTCGCCCGGCCAGAACATCATCGAACCGAAACCGATGGCCATCTTCGAGCTGCTCGACTACATCGTCAACGAGCCGCCTCCGAAGCTGGAACACAACTCCTTCACCGATCGATTCAAGGACTTTGTCGACAAGTGCTTGAAGAAGAACCCCGAAGAGCGGGCCGACCTGAAAACATTGATTGTAATTTACTCCACCCTGTTTGCGGTCCAGAGTTTACATCACTTTTTTTTTCCTTTTCACACAAACAGAATCACGACTGGATCAAAAACATCGAACAGGAGGACGTGGACATTGCCGGCTGGGTGTGCAAAACGATGGATCTGCTTCCCTCCACGCCGAAGCGGAACGCATCGCCGAATTAAGACGGGGTGGGGCAAACATCTGAATAACTGAACAAAACTCAGCACTCAGCAACTTCATAAATGCATGATGAAAGTCTTTATTCTCGACGTGAATTTTGAGCGCATAGCGTAGGCTAGGTTTTGCGGATTGTTCCATAGGAACAGATCCAGCATCGTCCCATCAATGTAAACATTAGCAAAAGTTTTGAAAGTGGGTTCCCATTTTATCTTCGTTTACGATCAGTTTTAAGTCTATTTTTAATTTTGTACAGTGTAGCCGCTTACAAATCTTTGTCGAATGCCTGTGTGGTTTTCTGTTATTTTTCGTTAGCTTAATAATTTGATAGCTTTTTACTGGCGATGTGTTTTTTTGTTTTTATCAAAATGTAATTGAAAAAATATAGTGTCATTTAATACAAAAAAAAAAGAAAAATACGATACACTTACGGATAAATGTCATTAAAGTATAACATTAAGCATCTCTACATACTGCTAAACCTATGAATTCAGTACGTGCAATCGAGTGCAAGAGATAGATAAAGTCTGCACTAACCTACGATACGGAAATACATGCATTCCCCCCTACTCTAATGCTATAGGTATGAACCTACAGAACGAAAGATGCGATGAATGCATTGCATGACCGGAGATTATTATACAACAACCATATACGCAAGAATGAGGAAGAAGAAAAAGAAGAAAAAAACATGGAAAAGGAAAGCAATTGCATCCTCCTACTATTCTGCACTGTATTGAATACAAGTGATTGCAGGCGTCGCTGGCAACACTGCTAACAAAATAGGCATGATTCTAGTGTTCTCGCAACACGAATGTATTAAAGTATTTTAAATTCAAACTCAAACGGTTCGATTTGTTTATTTTTCGCTGTATGAAAGAAATTTTCGTTAACTTCCAAAAAGTGTTCAAATGCCACGTCAGATTTAGATAACAAAATGTAGGTGCTAGAAAAGTACTGTGTATTTGGTAAATTTACTCTGAAAAAATGACATTATAAGACATCACCTTGTATTTACGGTATTTTCAATAGTTTAATCAATCAATTTTAATATTAAAATTGATGCGTAGAAATATTCCAGATAGATTGGTGGAAAGATTTTGAAAATCGGTCATGAAATGAATTAGTTATTAACGTTCAAATCCTAAGCATATCTCGTGATAACCAACTTTATGTCGACTAGAATGGCGAAGTTGCTGCGACTTCGAAAGGACCGTGTAAATGTCTCGATAGATGGAGTTAACGGGATGAAGACAATAGTGAAATACAAGGTGAATGCTTAAGTAATATCCAGAACAACCAAATTTGAGTCGTCGTTGAATTTTCTGACTGTCCCTCGAGTAACCGAAAAGATTGACCCGCAGAGCTGGAACATTCCTGATTCGGTGCTGCTAGCTGATCCGGACTTGCGGAATTATTTTGCTGCAAGAAGGAAAGATTAGATTGTTCTCACATTTGCCATTGCTACAGGAAAGTCAACTCAGTTGGCTCATCTCTGGTCCGGTGATCGACACGGCTACGATCGAAGCTGTGAAAGTGTGTCAAACTGGGATATCGGAGAAAAACCACGAGCAATTGTGTGAACTTCTGAGGCGGTTTTGGACTATCGACTCGCTTGACGGTGATGCGTCACTTTTGCCAGAGGAAAAATTTGAGGCAAACTTCCTGGAGACATACAGCAGCACCAAGAATGGCCGTTACGGGGTGAATTTGCCATTCCGTGAAAATGTTGGAGAGCTCGGTGAATTCCGGGAACAAGCGATGCGACGATTTGTGGCGTTATGGCGCCGCTTGGAGAAACAGCCAGAGTTGAAGCAGATGAACGTTGACTTTATCGACGAGTATCTGGCGCTGGGTCATTGCCGAGTTGTAATAAAGGCTGAGCTCGAAAAGCCGGAATTTGCTTATTACCTTCCGCACCATTGCGCGATGAAGCCCGATAGCTCAACAACAAAGTTGAGAGTGGTGTTCGACGCTTCAGCGAAGAGCAGTACAAATTTGTCTCTGAACGATGTGATGGAGATTAGACAGACTGTGCAAGATTCATTGTTCACCATTTTGCTGAAATTTCGCATGCACAAGTACGTGTTCACTGCCGATGTCTCCAAAATGTTTCGGCAGGTGTTGGTTGATGAGGCTCATCGGAGGTACCGAAAAGAGCAGCCAATTAAGGAGTTGGAGCTGAACACAGTGACTTACGGAACAGCTGCAGCACCTTTCTTGGCGAGCGATTATTCAACTGGCTAGGGACGAGAAGGCTGATTTTTCAGCTGCCAGCGAAGTAGTTGAGAAATGCTTCTACGTTTATGATCGCACTACTGAATAGAGGAGGCTTTCAGCTTCACAGATGGTGTGCAAATAATGAGGCGTTACTTGAAGACATTCCAATTTAAGCCCTGGAAAAACAACTGAAATTTGAAGACAGCGAAATTACCGGAATGATTGAAACACTTGGGAAATTTTGAGATCCTTTCGTAGATGTATTTCTATTTTAAGTGAATCCAATTAGCGACTGCACTGAAATTCCGATGAAGAAAATGGTGCTATCTGAAATGTCAAAACTGTTTGACTCCCATGGCCTGCTAGCACCAACAATTCTCGTCGTCAAACTTGTTATGCAGCAACTTTGGCGATCAAAATCCCAAAGGAGCAGCTTCGAACTTGGAACTGAATCAGATCCGAACTTTGTAACTTGAATTCTTTGCGGATTAATGGGTGAATTACTTTTGACGACACTGTTGCTGGGGAATTGCACGGTTTTGTTGAGGCATCCAAGGTGGCATACGGGTGATGTATTTACATTTATTGCGGATCACGAAGACGAACTGGACTTTGTGGAACCGGAAGAGAGCAAGCAGGCGCCCATCCACCGAACTGTGGCTGTAATTGTTCCGAATGAATCGATTGTGACTGCACCGGAGAAACAGCTTGACCCGTATGACATGATCCTGAAGCACAGCAGTTATCGTAAGCTGCAGCGAATTTTTGCGTACGTGACCCGTTTTATTGACAACTGTCGTTCAAAACGAATCAAGGCTGAACGAACAAAAGGACATCTTAGTAGTGAGGACCATAACGAAGCACAACGGGCCATGGTGATTATTGTCCAGCAGATAGTCTACAAGGGGGAAATCGCTTGCAGCCAGATGAAGCAACCAGTTAAGGGTAAACTGCGAAATTTGAACCCAACATATAAACGACGACGATAGATTACTGCGAATTGGCGGCTGCATTAGGAACTCCAATTTAGCGAAGGACCAGAAGCACCCGATGATTTTGCCGGAAAATACATAATCATTTCACGGAGGTGCTTATCGAAGGCTTCCTTGCAGCGGTCAGACAGAAATTTTGGCCAGTGAACGCGAAACGAAAAATTCATCGGGTCCTGAAGAAATGTGTACTCTGCTTCCGGATGAATCCCAGAGTAGTACAACAGTATATGGGAGATCTTCCGAGCTGCCGACTTAATGCAGCCCAGCCATTTGCCAGAACCGGAATTGATTATGCAAGACCTTTTTTGATTAAAGTCGGACGAATGAGAGCAAATGTGAAGGTGTACGTGTGCTTGTTCGTGTGCATGACCACCAAATCCATCCACCTCGAACTGGTAAGTTCAGTGACATCCGATGGATTCTTAGCTGCACTTCACCGTTTTGTTGGTCGACGTGGAAACCCATCGGAATTGTTCTCCGATAATGGAACACATTTCCGAGGAGCAGATCGAGAACTATCAGAGCTCTACAATCTACTGAGATCTCAGATTCTGCACGAGTTCTGCCAGCCGAGAGGAATAAAATGGAGTTTTATTCCTCCCATAGCACCGCACAAAGGAGGAATTTGCGAGGCTAATGTGAATTGTATGAATTCTCATTTGTGTAAGACTTTGGATGAAAGCTACCTAACATATGAGCAGATGTACACTAGGCTGGGTCAAAATTCAAATTCCTGTTCCCTATTAATTTTTGGAAGCCTTTTGGGTTCTATAATAACTGTGCAAAATTTCAGCTCGATCGGTGAAACTATATTTTTGCGCACGAGGTTTTAATTTTACATAGGATTTTATATGGGAAAACTGACTCTTACATAGAATAACTGGTGAGGTGACCCGTTATCATCTAAAAATAAGTGAACCCAATTTTCTTCTTGGAAATTTTTCAAGGAAACTTTTCTTCGAAGATTGCAAAGCGATCCGACGATTGTAAAAAAAGTTATTCAGCTAAAACTGATTACAATCCAAACGAACGGCTCATTGAACTGTTTTTCCTAACAACACTGTCACCTGCAGCATGGCCTGTAGCCTGCTGCTGTCGGCGTGAAGCAACCACGTTGTTGTGGGGCGTTTACTCGGCATGGGGTGAAGCCGATATCATGCGTATATAATCTTAAAGTTAATCACTCCGAGAACATCAACAGTAGAATCCTGGACCTAGTTTTTGTAAGTCTGCCAGAACCTCTAGATCTAGTTGAGCCTCCTGCACCACTTTTACCAATTGACAACCATGATGCACCGTTCGTTTTACTATTCGACGTGGGCGACGTTATTCGACCTCGCTCGATGACGTTGACAGTTTTGGGTACGATTTTAACAGGTGTGATTTCGATCAGTTGAATATAGCGTTTGGAGAGGATTGGAGCTTTCTCACGAGGACCGTAACGATCGATGAAACATCTGCAGCATTTTACGACAAGCTCTTCGAAATTTGCAGCATTTTTGTACCGCGCAAACGACGTGCGGTTAACTCAACTTTCAACAAACCGTGGTGGACCTCTAAATTGCGACATCTTCGCAACTTACTCAGGAAGGCACGCAATCACTATTTCCTCTCGAAATCTGAAGTCATTCTTAGAGAAGTTGAGACAACAAATCTGTTTTGCAATCCACTCACCCCATGCCGAGTGAACGCCCCACAACAACGTGGTTGCTTCACGCCGACAGCAGCAGGCTACAGTGTTGTTAGGAAAAACAGTTCAATGAGCCGTTCGTTTGGATTGTAATCAGTTTTAGCTGAATAACTTTTTCCACAATCGTCGGATCGCTTTGCAATCTTCGAAGAAAAGTTTCCTTGAAAAATTTCCAAGTTTTCCCAAGAAAATTGGGTTCCCTTATTTTTAGATGGTAACGGGTCACCTCGCCAGATTATTCTATGTAAAAGTCAGTTTTCCCATACAAAATCCTATGTAAAATTAAAACCATGTGCGCAAAAATATAGTTTCATCGATCGAGCTGAAATTTTGCTTCCAAAGGCTTCCAAAAATTAATAGGGAGTGAATATTTGTTTTTTTCATATGTCCATGTCCCAGGCTAATGTACACTCTGCTCGTTCGGCCTCACACTCCCTTGGCATTGTGGAGAGATAGATGAGCTCCAGGCAATTGAAGCTAGCCCACCATAAGACTGAGTTCTAGGTAACTGCACAGTGGAATCGAAGAGGTTCTTGAGGTAACTTGGGGTTATGATCGACGATAAGCTGTCCTTTGTCAGCCACGTCGATTACGCTTGCAAGAAAGCCTCAATGGCTATATCGGCATTATCCCACATGATGTCGAAAGCTCGGCGGTGCAAGGGAGCAAGCGTAAACTCTTGGCCAGTGTCACCCTGTCCGGATTAGGTACGGCGGGCCGGCATGGATCACCGCCTTGAGTACCAAGAGCTACGTAAGTAAGCTAGAGAGTACGCACAGGCTTATGTGCCTAAGAGTGGTTAATGCATACCGAACGGTATCATACGACGCGGTCTGCGTCCTAGTGGGGATGATGCCAATAGGCATGGTCATAAAAGAGGACGTAGAGTGCTTCGAACAAAGAGGAACAAGAGGTATTCGGAAGACCACTAGAGCCGCATCCGTGGTTAAGTGGCAAAGGGAATGGAACAACTCCACCAAAGGTCAGTGGACCCACCGACTAATCCCGGATTAACCGGGTGTTCAGTAGGCGACACGGTGAAGTGAACTTTCAATTAACGCAGATATTGTCTGGCCACGGCTGTTTTAGACAATACCAGCATAAATATGGGCATGCAAAGTCCTACGCATGCAGCGAATGCGCTGGAGTCGAGGAAACTGCGGAACATGGGTGCCGACACTCTAGCTGCAGCATGCCAACTCCAACGAAAAGAGACAAGATTGTTGGCAAAAGGTTGCTTCGATGCTCACAAATGGTGTGCGGCTTTTCCCCGTCATAAACAAATTCATTAAGACCACCTTAGGTCAGATGGAATATATATAATAAATAAATAAATAAAAATAAATAAATAAATAAATCACCCAGACATCCTTGAAGGTGTACCTGATGCTCTGCGGGGCAACTCTTTCGTGGTTACGGATGACAGCTCGAATATGATTGTATAGACTTTGGGCGTGACGTGGAATCCAACCGAGGACTGGTTTTCTGTGTCCATCTCCGAAGACGATTTAGACGACGTGACACGAAGAAAGCTTTTGAGCCAGCTTGCGAAAATCTTCGATCCACTGGGCAATTTCGGTCTGGTGATTACTTCTGCGGAACTCATTCTACGAGAGGTAGGCGAGCTGCAAATTGCCTGGACGATTCGGTTCCCGCTGATTTTGGCTTTAAGTGGCGGAGACTTCGAAAGGAAATGACGCTTTTGAATGCAGTTCAGCTGCCGAGGTGGATCTCCTGGAATGATCCGCATCAGCTCGAATTACATGGATTCTCTGATGCCTCTGACCAAGCGTATGGGGCATGCCTCTACACGCGTGCTATTTTCGCAGATGGCACCGTTCGAATGAAGCTGATTTGCAGCAAGTCTCGTATCCTACCGAAGAAGAAGGCGAAGGAAAAAGCTGTCACGACGACACGCGCTGAGCTCTTGGCGGCTTTGCTACTCGCCAAACTGTGCTTGAAGTTTCTTGAAGACGCTACGGAGTTGGAATTTGAATCTGTCAATCTCTGGAGCGACTCTACAATTGTGCTGGCGTGTATTAAAAGGTCGCCGCACATGATGATCACCTACGTGTCCAATCGGGTAGCTGAAATTAAACAAATTACATCGAATTACATTTGGCGCTACTTTCCAACACACGAAAATCCCGCCGATCTGATCTCGCGGGGAGAACAACCGAAAAGGCTTCTGGTGTCCAAGATGTGGTGGGATGGTCCACCCATACTGAATCGCCCGTCATCCAGACGATCGAGGAAGCAGAGATACCCGATGAAGAACTACCTGAAATGCGGGCTGGTGTAACACTGGCTCTTGTGACTCCCCAGCGGTTGAAGATTTTCGACAAGGTAAGCAGTTTCTCGAAAGTCGTGCGTTGCATGGCTTACCTGACGCGCTTTGCAAGGTACATCGCGTCCAACAAAACGAAAGTGGTGAAGGGTTCGCTCACTGCAGAAGAAATCACGAAGGCGACCTCTTGGTAGTACGGTTGATCCAATACGAGTCGTTCCAGCCCGAAATCCTTGCTCTTCGTGACGGTGCGGATACGAAGCATCGACTGAATGGACTGAAAGCTTTTCTGGATCCCGAAGACGGTATTCTACGAGTGGGAGGCCGTATCAAGCGCGCCTTCATTCCCTACGATAGCCGTCACCAAATGCTACTCCCAGCGAAGCATCCGATTACCGAAGTGCTAGTTCGCCATCTGCATCTGGCGAATTTTCATATCGGGAAGAAAGGTCTGCTCGCGCTTGTTCGCCAGCGATACTGGCCACTGAATGTGAAGGCTACCATACGCAAGGTAATTCGAAATTGTATTGCATGTTTTAAGGCCAACCCCCTGAAGACAACACAATTGATGGGCGGCTTGCCGTCGTACCGAGTTCGACCAGCTCCAGTGTTTTCTAATACCGGAGTGGACTACGCCGGTCCGTTTTGGATCAAGTCGTCATCTACAGCACGAAAACCGATGATCACCAAGGCCTACGTGAGCCTGTTTATGTATGCAGACACGGGCAATCCATATTTAATTGGTCTCAGACCTGACGACTGATGCGTTTCTCACAGTGCTGAAACGTTTTACCAGCCGACGCGGGTACCCAAAATCGATGCGTTCCGACAATGCGATTAATTTTGTCGGGGCCAAATCAGAGCTTCACGAGTTATGGCAGCTGTTCCAGACTCAGTGTGCTAAAGGGCAAACACGAAATTATTGCGGCACCGAAAATGTCATGCCAATTTTCTTATAATGTTTAGAATCAAAATATTAGGGTAATTTTATACATATATTTACTTCAAAAATCAAAAGAAAAGTTAATCGATGGAGCCTTGAGTGTAAAATTGAACGCATTTTCGCTTGATGCCCTCCATCAAAGTCTTTACAGTGTCATCCGGTACCAGTTTCTCAGTTTTTTTTTCCATTTTCTTAACATGTCCTTCTCGTCTTTGACTGTCTTCTTGCTCTTCCGAAGTTCCCGCTTCATCATTGCCCAGTACTATTCCACCGGGCGCAGCTCCGGACAGTTTAGCGGATTCATGTCCTTTGGAACAAAATGGACAGAATGGCCTCATATCACTCCAGGACACTTTTAGAATAGTGGCATGATGCCAAATCTGGCCAAAATAGCGGAGCTTCGTCGTGCTGCTGCAAGAACGGCAAAAGGCGCTTCTCGAGGCACTCAGATTTGTAGATCTCGCCATTTACTGTGCCCTTTGTCACGAAAGGCTCACTCCTCAGTCCGCAAGAGCAGATGGCCTGCCAAATGAGATATTTGGAGGCGAACTTCGACATTTTCTTCTTCTTAAATTTGTCGTCCACATAGAACTTGCTCTTGCCGGTGAAAAACTCCAACCCCGGAATTTGCTTAAGATCGGCTCTTATATACGTTTCGTCGTCCATCACACAGCAGCCATATTTTGTCAGCATCTTCTCGTAGAGCTTCCGTGCCCGAGTTTTAGCCGTCGATTGTTGCCGCTCATCGCGGTTTGGGAAGTTCTGTACCTTGTATGTATGTAGTCCAGCTCTCTTCTTTGCATTCTGGACGTAGCTCTGCGACATGCTGATCTTTTTAGCCAAATCACGGCTTGAGACGTTGGGATTTGCTTTAATCATCCGCTTCACCTTTCCCTCCGTCTTTTTGTTCTCCGGTCCCGGTTTTCTTCCAGCTCCTTTGCCGTGGTCCAACGTCAACCGCTCCTGGAACCGCTTCAACACTCTGGAGACGGTTTAATGGTGAATGTTCAACATTTTTCAACTGTCGGAAATTCAGGAAAGAATTTGTTCTCTCGACTCGCGTTGGTTCACCTCCATTTTCGTTGAATCGAAAAACACGACTTCGAGTTTGACAGCATGTAAACAATACACATCAATGAGAAAGTGTGCAAAATTTGGTTGATTTTTACCCAATGGTAAAAAAGTTATGCCCTGTTGAATGTGTCGCAATAATTTCGTGTTCGCCCTTTACTAAGAAGATAACGAGCTTCTGCACCGAAAAGGGGATGGAGTGGTCTTTTATCCCAGCACGCAGCCCCCACTTCGAAGGCATTTGGGAGGCTGGCGTGAAGCAGGTAAAGCACCAGCTAACTCGAATCGTAGGCGATCGCAAATTATCTTACGAAGAGTTATACACAACGTTGACGCAAATTGAGGCGATTCTTAATTCACGGCCTCTAGCACCGTGTTCTGACGATCCGAGCGACTACACCGCCATAACACTAGCGCACTTCTTGATTGGCCGTGAAATGCAAGCCGTTGCTGAACCGTCCTACCTGTACCTGAAACAGAATACCCTCTCGAGATGGCAACTGGTGCAAGGCATGGTGCAACACTTTTGGAAGAGATGGACAGCGGAATGCCTGCCGGAATTCCAGAATCGGCAGAAATGGTTGAAGACGAAGCAGATTCCTGAAGGCGCTTTAGTGCTACTCATGTACAAGAACCTCCCACCATTGCAGTGGGCGCTAGGAAGGATCACCGCGACGCACCCTGGCGACGATGGCGTGACTCGCGTTGTTACGGTGAAGCTTCCGAATGGAGAATTTAAAAGGGCAGTTACTGAAATCTGCATGCTGCCATTGGATGAAGATAGAGTTTGAAATAGGTATTTCAACCCGGGGATGATGTTCGACTAACTAACTCTACACTTGTTTTGTATCTCTCCCACCGAACATGAAAATACAAGTTCTAATTCATCAGTTGAGTGAAACGGTCGTGTTCGGTTTTTTATTCCAAAAACCGAAACTTGAAATATAGACCGATAGTACAGTCCACTACTTTCCGAAGGCACAGACAGTTTTATCGCTAGAATATTCTCATATCCTTGCTTGCGTATCCTTATCGGACCCAACGACGAGCTCCTTAGATTAGACAGAGTAAAAATATGTTATAACGGTTGTTGAATAATTCCAACAAGAAATTCGTCATCAAGATAGGCTTATAACATGTTGTAACTGCTCAGTCTCACCAGTGATTTAAAGAAATTAGTAGGGGTACTTGGGAATGAAGTAGAACATTTCTGCAAATAACTCCAGTAGAAAGCAAAAATGTGCGTAGTATTGGCCGTCAATCGATCGGATTATCCTTGGATGAAAGCAACTTCATATGCACTGCAATGTCATGACAGTGGTCGAACAACGTCTCCAATCTCTTTGCACACTCTTCCAGCTGCCGTTTTCTAACAGTAAATTGGGGGCTGTGATATCCTCACTATACCAATCAGCTAAACTAATCCCAT
>JASCZW010002350.1:0-83404 GCA_034211315.2 Aedes japonicus | reverse complement strand
ATGTAGATCTTATGTTCTTAACTCAGGACAGTTTGGTCGACCTTACACATCTCAAAACAATATTTTTTTATTTCATATGCCAGAAAATATTTTTTTCTTTTTAACTTCGACGTTTCAGGAGATTTACAACTTTTTCTTTTTCTGCGTTTCGGATGCAAACTTTTGGAAGATTTCCATTTAATTTCTTATCAAGGAGAAAGCATGCTATCTTTTATAAATTCTTTTAAAGAAGAGAGTTTGTACTTAAAGAATGCATCTCTCGTCTTTTGGAATGAGTGCATGATGATATTTTTTTGGTTCCATGAATCGTTACATTTTAAATGATATTTCAGCATCTGTGTAATCTACTTTGGCTGACTATCTTTTTTCAAATTGGTCCAATATGAACATACACAGTGGGGGTAATATGAACATACAATTAGGGTACTTTGATCATACAGAGGGAGTAATATGAACAGATACTAGCAGTATTAAGAAATTAAATTATGCTCATTATCCAGCTATTGATTGAAGATAGAGAGGATGTATTCGGCCAATTTGTCTAAGAAGTATTTTGTGAATGATTTCGAAAGTGAAAAATGTTATGCTTTTCAGGGAATTTACTCATTATTATTTCAGTTTTAGTCTTTTATTATGACCGTTATTCATTCATAAAAATCAAATAGAGATAACAATTCATTAGATCAGCCAAACAACATATTCTACGAATTGTAACTCGTCAGTAAATTACACAAGCGGCAGACTTAGATATCACCTTTGTTGCAATCAGCATGGAACCACAGCAAACAACGCAGGCACTTCATCCATCCAAAACCGTCGACCGAGCTGGATGGACATATACTGCATAGTTCGCACAAGGTGCCCTCCAAGATTTCCTCCGATCGGACCTTCTTGGTTCGTTTGTTGGATGATTTTTTGGCCTTTGAAATCGATTTAAAAGCGTTTGTTGTAGTTATCTCGACCGACTGATTTACGTTTCCGCTTTGTTACTCTTGTTACTGAGGACGCATCAACAATCATCGGATTCACCACAGTAATCAACGTAATTATTACGATTCCTGGTTGATCTGTAAGTTCAGATGGAGCAAACTGTTGGTCACTAAAGATATGGCTAGTGAACGGCCAAATACCCGTCTTCCGATAGCCACTCACTGCCACACTGGAGGAAGTGGCTTTGAGGAAGGCTTCGCCCATCAGTTCAGAGACATCATAGAGAGTGATCACCCGTCCGGAAAAAAATCGCATGAACTCTTCTGAGGCCTGTGCATAGTACGACTTAAAGGGCCCCAATACGCCACATCGAGTGGCTGCATTTGGTTGCTGCAGTAAGGCGGTAGCACGAGAATGTCGATGAAATTCGCGCGTGCTCTTGCAGCAAACGCCAAGTTTTTCGTATGAGAGCTGTGGCCGTCTTTTATGAGGAACGCAGGATTGTCCTGCGATGGATTAAAGGGCGATACGGTCAAAATTTGGTCAATATCAACTTGACGTATTTCTTTCAATTTTGCATTTAAAAAACCTGAACACCCCTCATTTTGAAGGTGTGTGTGTGTAGAATGTTGCTCTTATTTTGATTTTGGAATTCACTCTTCAGTTGTCAAAATGCCGTCCAAGCAAGAAGAGCAGCGTATCAAAATTTTGCTCGCGCATCGCGAAAATCCGAGCTACTCGCACGCAAAGTTGACAAAATCGCTAAAAGTTGCCAAATCAACCGTTACAAAATGTAATTAAAGTGTTTGGGGAACGTTTGTCGACAGCCAGGAAGTCTGGATCGGGGGAAATCGAAAACCGGAAGCCGCTGAGACGACAAAGAGAGTTGCCGGTAGTTTCAAGCGAAACCTAACCTATCTCTCCGAGATGCCGCAAATAAGCTGGGTGTATCGTCTACAACCGTGCATCGAGCCAAAAACGAGCCGGACTATCGACTTACAAGAAGGTAGTGACTCCAAATCGCGATGATAAACAAAATACGACGGCCAAAGCGCGATCCCGGAGGCTGTACACGACGATGCTGACGAAGTTTGACTGCGTGGTAATGGACGACGAAACCTACGTCAAAGCCGACTACAAGCAGCTTCCGGGACAGGAGTTTTATACGGCAAAAGGAAGGGAAAGGTAGCAGATATTTTCAAGCACACGAAACTGTCAAAGTTCGCAAAGAAATATCTGGTTTGGCAAGCCATCTGTACCTGTGGCTTGAAAAGCAGCATTTTCATAGCTTCCGGGACTGTCAACCAAGAAATTTACGTGAAAGAGTGTTTGAATAAACGTCTGCTGCCTTTCCTGAAGAAACACGGTTGTTCCGTACTGTTTTGGCCGGATTTGGCATCTTGCCATTACGGTAAAAAGGCCATGGAGTGGTACGCCGCCAACAACGTGCAGGTGGTTCCCAGGACAAGAACCCTCCCAACACGCCAGAGCTCCGCCCAATTGAGAAATACTGGGCTATTGTCAAGCGGAACCAAAGAAGACCAAAAAAACTGCTAAGGACGAGCAGCAGTTCAAGGCAAACTGGCTTTTTGCGGCGAAGAAGGTGGACAAGGTGGCTGTACAAAATCTGATGGCAGGGGTCAAGCGTAAGGCCCGGCAATTCGGATTTGGAAAAGCGGAAGCCTAACTGATTATTTTTCCTGAATTTTATACTAATTGAACTTGAAAAAGAAATTTAATTTGATTTTTTAAATTTTTAAAAATTTAAACGATTTCACCGATTTACACGCGTTTTCCCTTGACCAAATTTTGACCGTATCACCCTTTAGTTGTGTGTGAGATTGGAGTCCTAAAATATAATGGCTCACAAAATAAAACGATCACGGCACCTAATCGAGAATCGAGCCGTGGCCGCCAGTGTGACGGCTTTAGAGAGTAACCATACAGCCACTTTATTAAGTTAAGGAGATTGAACTAAATGCCCTACAGTTGCTTCGATTGTCGAGGCAATAAGCGTTACAGCAATGAAGCAAATGTCACTCGCACACACTTACATGGCTTCGCTTATTTCATAAAAAGCAGGGTGAACTTGATGAGAGGGAGATGGGAGTGTGATGACGAGTGAAAATAAAAACAGAACACTTGTCAGTGGAGTAGCAACAGTGGCCAATAACGTTGCGGCATTCTAAGATATTGTCTCACCCAACTGTCGACCCTTCGACTGTCGAGACACTAAGCACACAGCGATAAATTTGTTTCTAGGAATCTGTGTGCTGCCATCCACTTGCACACAGTTGCATGGCTTTGTTTAGATTCATAGAACGCATTGTGGATCATGATGGGCAAAAATGCCTTTTCTGAATCTTGCGGATTTCTCAAGATATGATTGCAAAAACTGCAATTGCATGTTTTGCCACAATTTCCACTTTTGGTTGTAGCTGTTCATTTTGCTCCCAAAGTAACAACTAGCTGGAATCACTAATATTTGATGTATTTGTTGTCGAAAACTACTCACAGTTGACGTTAAATCCTCAAAAACAGTTTGATTCATCAAAATATCACACGGTTTGAGTTTAGTTTTACCGAAAGTTTGAAAAAAAAAACCTTAAATTCTGCATGCGAAAATTTTCATCACGTGTAGGACCGGCTGAACGTATTATGTTTTGTTTATTTTTTCTGTATTTGACAGTTCTTGATCGCTGTAGAGTGGTCAAAATAGCTATAATTTTGTAAGAAATAGGGTGGAGCTAAATCTTGTATCAAATGAAGCCGAAATGTGCGTAAAGTGATACCATGTTCATATTACCCCCTGTTCATTTTACCCCCAGTTCCCCTAATACAGTTGTTTTGCGCTTGTTTGGTTTTTTTTTTCTCTGCAGTCTTGTGGATGTCCGCCACGTGATCTTGCTCCGCAAAAAATTTGAATCAGCTAGAACGAAGTACGATATCGATTCGCCCAACCTGAATGCGGCGCTATGTAACAAAGATGACAACGAAAAGCGATTGCTGAAGTTCCTGCATGAAATTAATGTGTATCGAAGCTTGTGAGGCGAAGAAAAAGATTATGTAACAGGAAATATCAGAGGTCTGAAAGTGTAAACAAAAATGAAGCAGGATGACGAAGAAGTAAAATAAAAAATTGGAAAGTTGGAAAGAACATGAAAATACAGTGAAAAACAAGAGAAATGGAAGAAAATAAGCGGAAGAAGAGAGGCTTAAAAAGAGAAATGGATGAAGAGAAGTGGAAGGAGAGAAGAAGAAGAAGAGAAGCGGAAGAATGGAAATAGAAGACCGGAAGCAGTAAACCGGAAGGGAAGCGGAAGAGAAGAAAGGCTGGATAAGAAAAGTGTAAGCAGAGAAGTGCAAGAAAAGAAATGGAAGAAAAGAAATGGAAGAAGAGAAGCAGAAGCAAAGATACGGAAGTATAGCTGTGAATGGAAAGAGACGAAAAAACAAAAATTGAAAAAAAAACAAAAAGAAAGAATTCAAGTAACACAAGAAAAACGAAAGAAGAGAACCAGAATAAGAGAAGCGGTATATAAAATCGTTAGCAGATTAGCTGAAGAAATGAAACGGGAGGAGTTAACTGGAAGACTAGAATCGGAAGAAGAGAAGCGGAAGAAGATAAGTGGAAGAAGAGAAGCAGATGCAGAAAAAAGTGAAAGAAAAGTATCAGAAGAATAAGTGCGGAAGACGAGAAGCGAATGAAGATAAGCGTGGAAAGAAAAGTGGAAAACGCAAAACGGAATAATAAATTAGAAAAAAAAAAATAAGATAGAGCAGATAAGTAAAAGTGGAAGCAGAGAAATGGAAGAAAAAAAGGGGATAAGAGAAACCGAAAAGATGAAGCGGAAGAAGAGAAGAGAAAAAAGAGAAGCAAAAGATAAGTGGAAGAATATTAGCGGAAGAAAACATACGGAAGAGGAAAAGCTGAAGAAGAGAAGTGGAAAAAGCAGAAGAATAGAAGCCGAAGGAGATTAAAAAAAAATTGACGTCCTAGAAATTCGAAAATTTTCAATTGTTACCAGGAAAAATTGCACCTCTTATTTGTTTTCCTATTGTTTATTCGAAAAATACGTGAACAAAGTTTCATAACAGTCTGAGTCGCTTTTGCTCAATCTGTACGATAATAAATGAGTTTTCGCATGTATGACAAATTAAATGCATCCTGATGTCATACCATTTCAAAATACTTCTCCTTATGGCACTCTGTTTTCATTCAAAGTACTTCTGCGACAATCAAAATTCTAACTTCTCATGCAGTCAACTCACGAGTCATAAAAATTCAGTATGAAGCAACCCTAATAAAATGACTTGAAACTACCACTAACTCTAATCGAAATCTTTCGTCTATTTCTTCTCATTACAGGTAATTACCATCGTCAGCAGCGGCGCCAAAGCTGTAGGAATCTATTCAAGCTAATGCAAGCAAGACACCTGCCATACGGTGAGACCCCGTAACAATAAGCCGGCTCCTTGAGGAGCAACACTATTAACTAAAAGTTTCGAATATTGCTCTCGGGGGAACATTATCTTCCCTAGCACAGAAGTCAATGTTTATACAGGTGGTTCTTGAACGCATGCCCTCGCCGTAGAAAGCTAATATCCACTCCCAACTAAATGCACTTCCTCTGTAGATGTAAGCAATTCCAGCCAGTCTTATCAGACTTTTGACACCACTGTCAGGTAGGACACTCTCCGGAAATCAACTTCCTCCGGGGGCGGCATTATCCTCATCACTGGCAACTTTCGGTTCCTGATGATGGCCACCCGGGTTCCATTTCGCTTATAATTATGCTTTCTTGTTAAAGCTGTACAAGGCGGCGCAAAAAGAACGAAATCACTTCCAAGTTTTTGTTCCTTTTTCCCTGAAGCAGATCTCATTAGGTCGCACCTTTGCCGGAGAGCTGCTCAGGTTGAAAATTAATAAAAACTCCGCTTTTGCCCGGCGCTTTAAGTGGCCTAATTGAAACTGAAAACACATCGAGGGAAATACCTTCGCTCTTCACCGTTGGCTTGGTTACATTGAGAGGGACGTGTAACTTTACCCAGCGGAAGATCGGGCTCGGGAGCAGGACAAACAGGAGAGATTCTAAAGCTCTTCGAGTAGATACCACGGAAGAACGATAAATGCGAGAGGAGAAGCTTTCTTTTTATATCAGCCTCTTGGTCCTGCTCCCCCCCTCGAGGGCCACCACAATCGTCGCCCTTCGATTCCCATATCATTCTCCAGTCGGTAATGAAGAAGGATTATGAGAGGCTCTGTGGCAGCGAGATGGCGTTGCGTTCTCAGGCGGTTCGATGGGAAGGAAAATGCTCAATGAAACTATTAAATGTAATAAATAGCCGTCATAAAATTATCATCAAAATTAATTAAATCATATAATCTTGGAAAGCAAAAGGATGCCTCGCCAAGGGATTAGGGAGAGGAGGGGGGGGTGGAGGGGCGTGAATGAGCATTGTGACTGGGTTTGGATCTGTGTTCGAGCAGCTCAAGCAATGAAGACGGTTTTAATTGAAAGTGGGCATTTATTAGAGGCAGGATGCATTAGTCGGAAGATGGATTACTCCATCATCCCATCAGTTGAGGCAGTAAGGAGGTGAGAAAAGAATTATCTTTATGATGAGGCGGAAATTAAGAAAAATGTTGGCGGGGTATGGAAGTGGGATTTTTCAATTAAAACGATACATGCAGTTATGGCTGGCTTGAAGAGGTTCTACGCAATTTATTGAGATTAATATTTCTGGTATAATCATCGATTTGCCTAGGCATTTCCTTTAGGGCTAAGAAATAGGCCTGACAATAAACGTTCGTTAGAATCTGTTAAGATTACTATGGCAAACAAATTGTTCATCCATTGAAAACATAAATAAATTAAGAACAGAATTTTCCAGTGATATTTTATTTATTACTAACTAAACATTCATTTTGTATAAAATCAGCACTCACACGAAACATATTACTTCTACACATTTCATAAACATTTCATAAATCCTGATACATATGTTAATTCCGAACGATTCCTAACAAAATAATGGTAGAAGTAGAGTATTTTGTTAAATTAAAGTTTTTCTTAGTCCAGTTTTAAGAGGATCCGAATTAATTAGGAGTTTTTGCAGCAAGTCCGTATTTGTTAGCACTCTAGCCATTTTTCTTGTGTTATCCCATCTAAAGGGAACACGGAAAAAAAGCTGTACAAAATTACCTCGTTGCCCGATCCTTTTCAAACTTTCAGTCAATAAAATATAACACATGAGTAAGCTTTTGCCATGTTTATTTCATTCAACTTTAATACCACAACCGTACGCTCGCACCTTACGCTTAACTCCACTCTTTAAGTTCTCTACAACATCTGATTCATCTGTACGGAAACCCACTTTTTCTTCAAGTCTTTCTCAGATTTAATCTACTTGGGATGCTTTCGCAGTGCCAGCTTCATAATAGCCCAGTATTTTCGGATGGGCCTTAGTTCCGGTGTGCTAGGGGGGTTCATGTCGTTGGGTACGAAAGTGATCGGTCCCGTTGGCTTCGACCACTTCAGGACAACATTTGAATAGTGGCACGAAGTTAGATCAGGCCAGAATATCGTAGGGCCCTCTTGTTGCTTCAACAGAGTAAGCAGAAGCATCTTTAAACTCTCCTTGAGGTAGATCTCCCCGTGTACAATCCCGGAAGTCAGGAACGGCGCACTCTGTTTTCCACATGAGCAGATCGCTTACCCAATCATGTATTTCTTGGCAAACTATGTAAGTTTATGCTTCCTGACTTCCTCCGGAAAATCAAACTTGTGCTGAACGGTAAAGATCAGTAGTCCCGAAAACTGCCGAAAGTCCATCCATGATGAGACAATGAGACTTTGTCAGCAACTGGGTGTACAGTTTCTGGGCCCGTGACTCTCCCACCGTATTTTCCCGTTCGTCACTATTTTGAGCCTGCTGCACTGTGTACGTATGCAGTCCCTCAAAGTACTTGGCTCTCAGAAAATGTAATGTGAACGTGAAACATAGGACTTTTCCTATTCGGCCAACCTCTGGATGTCATATGGGAGCGAGCTCAACGGCACATGCAACATTTCTGGTAAAGATGGCAACGTGAAGACCTCACCACACTGCAATAGCGGTACAAGCGGTCATCAGCAAGCCGCAATCTGCTCGTCGGGTTGATGGTTGTGATCCTGGAAAAGTCCCTCCAAGCACTGAAGTGGTGCCTGGGGCGAATGGTAGACATTCATCCGAGCTCAGATGGGATGGTGCGTCATATAGAGGATGCGCCACACGGCGCTTTGGGGTCTATGTCAGTAAGACCTCAATTACAGAAACTGGCTGATTTGCGAAATCTTTTCACGGTACCACGATTTCGGGATGGCACCTATGTCGTCTCCTGAGTACTGTCGGGTGACACTAACAGGAAACGGCAAGGTTTCATGCGGCATAGTCCGTCTCCGTCCCACTAAAACCCTGGCAGGCCTTCGGGGCGTTCCATCTCCACCAACCGGCTTTTCTAGCTCTACACAGATAAAAAGAAACATCGAATTTTCTGCGTTATATAATGCACAAAAAGGGAATGCTAGATTTGGCAGAAAATAACAGGATATTTGATGTAAATTTAAGCCAGATAACGCCTGATGCCAGCCTGTTGTATGGAAGATTGCAAACATTGTTGTATGGCGCATCAACGACTAGAACCAATTGCGTTGTTTACGCCTCCTTTGGCTTGGAATTAAACGGTGTTCCCATGAAGGCCCGCGTCAACCCTTGCATGGCCTCCCTGCTTGCCTTCAAGCTTGTACAGACATCCATGGGATCACTATGGCGACTACTTGACGTGGTTATGGATAGCGTCCGACAGGGGACCCAACAGCCGCAAGCTCCCAATGAAACGACGCGTGGGGGATGGCGAATACGTTCACCAAAAGAAGACTGATAAGATCCCCACCCGGCAAGAAGCCAGGATCTGGCGACGCCTCCGATACGTGCGTAAGCCTCCGATACGAGCGGAAGCGTGGCAGCCTCGGAAACAGGGGTCTCCGGTAATACTGGAGAGGCCATGGATAGACCTGGGCTCATGCGGGCCATGGAAAGGAACGCTTCCTAAAGTGCTGGTATTCACAGAACAGCTGAATGCGATAACCGATTTGACGTCAACTCGCAGCAACATCAGCAAGGACTTCAAACATAGCTTGTTGCAGCTTCGTGCGTCTCTTCAGGCGGCATGTCGCGACAAGGACGAACTGGAAGCTAAGCTTCTATCTGACCAAAGTGCCAAGTAAATGGCAAGGCTAGTAGCAGTGGAAAAAGCCAAGGAATTCGCCTGCATTTACACCCAGGCAGAAGCGCGAGATCCCATCTCTACTGCCGTGGTGGCAGGGACATCGAAGCGTGCAATGCTTGGAGAAACTGCACCCGGTGGCTCAAAGAAGCGGCAAAAATAGAGTTTAAATGACAGTAAATGATAAAAATCAGGTTTCAAAACAAACTTTAGTGTTTAGTACTTCCTCCGTTTGCATTTATAACTGCTTGGAGACGCCTTGGCATAGTTTCCACTAGGTTCTGAAGGTGTTGTTGAGACATGTTCTCCCATGCCTGTTTCAATGCGTCAAATAGCGGATTTTTCTTGGCAACGTTACTTTTATCAATATGTTGATATAGCTTGACCACAGATTTTCGATTGGGTTGAAATCTAACAATTCAGAAGGCCATTTCAACAGTTTTATACGAGATCCACGGAAGAAATAGTAGTTTTGGGTGCGGTGTGCTTTGGTTCATTGTCTTGCTGAAATATGTTGTCATTTTATGGACAAACTTCACCGAGGATAGTTTCAAAATTTTTGCACAGTATGTCAATGTACTTCTAAGCATCCATAATTCCTTCGATTCGAGCAAGATATCAGACCACGCGAAGCATACCCACACCTTTGTGTTGCCTCCTCCGTGGTTCAGTGTTTTCCAAACATTCATCTCCAAACGTTTCCTCTTCAGTTTTCAGTCAAATCCTGAAACTGCTGGAATTTTTTCCAGATTTGTTTGCACTGCTGGGAAGCGTAAAATACACCAGGTTTACCACATGCATAGATCGACAAAAATATTTTTTTCAACATTTTTTTTGTATTTAACATACAGACATGTTTAAAAAAAAACCTGTGTCAAACTAGATGAATCTGTGCATGTGGCAACCCTGATTCAGTTTACGCTTTCAAGCAGTGCAGATTTTTGAGATAAACTAATATTTTTAAGATTTTTGGAAATGAGCTCAATAACCTAAAATTAATTTATATTTTACATTTTAGGATTGATTTTTTTTAACAATTCTACTTTCTGTGTGCTGTCTTAGGCCCATAAAGCAAATGAAAATAATTGACACTGACACTACAGTGACAGATAACAGTCAGTGTGTGTGTGTATTTCAGGGACCTGGCAGGCATCTCTTACAATCAGAAGTCAAAAGATGCATTGTATGTAAACAATGCTGGTGTTCGTGCTGTAGTAACAAACGTCAAATGGGTCTCATTCAAATAAGGCCCGTGATATTTTGCTTACTGTCAGACACTAGTGAGCATGATAGGGTTGTCAGGACTCTGAGGTGCTCTCAAATGATTCCTCCATACATTTCATAGATTTTTTTATAGAATTTCCCAATAATTCTATGGAAAATTCACAGACATTTCCTGAGATATTCGTACTGGTGTTTCTATAGGTATTCTTCTGAAGTGTGTAGGCATTCGACAAATGATTCTTTCTTCTGGCATTTCATTTGTATTTTTTCAAAACTTTATTATGATGAAATCTTTGAAGGCATCCCTAAACGTACCAAGTAACAAATAAGTTTTATAAGGGTTAAAATAACTTTGAGTGACTAGATTTGGTTATTAAGAAGCTAAATCAACATAAATCATGAAGCTGTGTTACTCGGATTGTGATTTTTGTGATTCTAAAGGAATACCTAGAGGACACCCAAAAAAACTACACAAAAACTAAAAGGTAATTTCTAAGGTTATTCTTTTAAAAAATCCTTGTTCTTTTAAAAAATGTTGCAGAAATCTATGAAGATTTTTTCCATTATCTCATATATTCAATTCTTAACTTTCAAAATTCCACAACGGGTTTTTGAAGAACTAATTTTAAAAGTTTGTCTAGGTTGCTGCAAGGATTCATGCAGTTCTCCAGAAATTACTTCAATAATTTGTTCAAGTATTCCGCTGGGGAAGTGTTTGTTTCAAAGTTCCTTAAGATATTGCGCCACAAATTTCGGCAGAATTTCCTGCAGGGATTTCTGTAAAAATATTTTTCTACAGATGTAGAAATGTTTTAGTGCTTTCACGCAGATGAGTTTTGGGAAGTTTTATTAATTTATTCAATACACGGTGTTCAATAAGTTCGGATACACTTTCAAAATTTGTTAAAAAAATGAAAACATGTTATTTTATTTTTTGGATTTATGTTATTGAAAGCTATGTTTACAAGGAACGTTTACAACATTTCTCTTGGAATGACCCCCCCTTTGTACTCCTTAACGAGCTTCAAACGTTTCTCGAACGCGTCGCAGGCGGCACGCACGGACTGCATGGGCATTTCGTCCCAGATTTTGAGAATTACCGTCTTGAAATGATCCAAAGTGCTGACCTTGTATTCGTTCAGCTTCGCCATCATATAGGACCAAACAAAAAAGTCGAGAGGATTCAAGTCCGGGGAGCTGGGAGGCCACAAAGTTTTGTCCAGAAAGTCGGTTAAATTGTCCCGACACCAGGCTTGAACCACATTTGCCGTATGGGCTGGTGCACCGTCCTGCTGGAACACGTAGTGCTCATCGCCGTAGAGGCTTCGGAGACTGGGGGCAACAACCTTTTCCAAAACCTCAGTTTTGTAGTACGCCGCGTTGATTTTGACGTTTTTTCAATAAACACCAAGGGTAGCTTACCACGTTTGCATACTGCCCCAAACCATCACCGACGCGGCACTTTGGAACCGAGGGATGTTTATATTGGATTCAGGAATGCTGTCCCTCGATGGCGCCCACACCCGGTCATTTTGCACATTGTGCGGCTGCTGCAGCACGAACAGTTTCTCGTCCGAAAAAACAAACTCCTGACCAGCGTGCCGAGAGAGGATCCTCTTAGCTCGATCCAACCGCTTTTTGCTGGTAGCCTCCGAAACGCCATGGACCTTACGTTTTTGTAAGGCCTGAAACCAAGGTCCTTGGTGAGTATGGTGTGAGCGGTTCCAATGGAAACGTTGAGATCTGCAGCCGTTTTCCGGATTGAGCGGTTCTTTTGCGCCGAATTCGCTCCCTCACGATCTTGATGACCCGTGGCGTCCTCGCTGAACGCGGCCGACCGGATCTCGCACGGTCATTGGTCGAGGACGTCTCCCGGTATCGCCTGATGGTCGTGTAGACAAAGTTCCGCTTGACCCCATGCGATTTCAGCAGCCGGAATATATCGCCGGGTCGCTCACCGTTCAAAAAACGCTTAATTACGAAGTCCCGATACTCTTTCATCGCGCGTAACAAACGAACAACAACTAACAGAATGTCAACACCGCGCACATTCGGTAGCGTATGAATGAAGCTTAAGCTGACACCAATACCAATGCAGAATATGTACATGGCGCATACCTACGCAATGATGAAAACTTGTATTCGAACTTATTGAACACCGTGTACGTGTTTTTGCTATTCAAAGTATGATTATTTTGAATGTGATCTTAAATATAATCTTGCAGTGCGAAAAACGATACATATATTGCGCAATAGTTAAACAGTTCCAGATGGATATCATCCATTGCAAAAAAGGCTTGTAGCTTTTGGATCAGATGGAGCCAATGGATCAATCTGTCCAGAAGCTGCTAAAACGAGACTGTCCTTATTTAATGATTATCAAATTTACCTGCCACTCTTTGATTCTTTGGGCAAGCTACGCATGTGAAAAGTTGTAATTTAACCTGCAGCAGTTGATGCGAGATATCTATTGTTCCTTGTGCCACAGCCCCAAACGATCCAATTGAAATTCCTTGATACAAAGTATCTTGGCATTGGAGTCTTTAGAAGTTCTGCAACCATCTGCCAACAGATGGCTATCGTTCGAGTCAGTTGTCAAAAGGAATTTGGAATGGTTTTTGGAGCACGAATTATTTATCTAGTTCTTGTCCAACCCAACAGCAATCAATCCGCACAGTGCATTCTCTTTCATATTAATGACCCGATGACGCAACCACTTCTCCACTTCTTGAGCTAAGTGAGGATGGTTACCTGATTCACGTGACGGATTACGAAGTTTCTGATTCCGAGAAACTTTTTCGTAAGAAGTCGGAAATATATATAGCGGGATAGCAGCAGGAGAAATTCTTAGATCCGGAACTCTCGATGATAACAGGAAGGAGGCTTTGAACTCTGCAGTGCTTTCTATATACCATATATACGGTATATACCGAGTCGATCAATAAGCGCTTTGATATGAACGATCCAGTTATGACTACTGCAATGGGGGTTGACCCCAAGATGCACACTTTGAAGGAGTTCAACTTGAATATTAAACAATATATGAACATCTTCGAAAGCGGTGAGGAGCAATCGTCTTCAAAAACTTCAAGGTGGAAGATTCGGATTACTTAAACATTTGTTGGAGAAAACTGATGTAGCAAATCTGAAACTGGTTTTCCCTTGCTTAGAAAGTTCATTGCGAACTTTCTTCGATTTCCTCATTCTTCGGCAGCGGTAGAGATTTCTCGCAACTCAATCTGACCAAAATCTCCAAGTGTGATGATCCAAGTGTTACATAAAAGGGGAAGGAGGGGTTGATCAGTTAACATTAACATCACAACTAAAATCTAAAATCAACAAATTTGTGTGCCCACATCATAACAATTATTGATTATTAATTCTGTTCCGATATTGTTCACCTATCCTTGAATTTTTAGAAACCAAAACAAACACCTCATGATTCATTATCATGTCAATACTGGCCTGTCAGAAGGGCTTAAGTGCCATGATAGATTCCCGCATACCTACCTATCGCAGTATGCACA
The DNA here is from genome assembly GCA_034211315.2 of Aedes japonicus. NCBI lineage: Eukaryota > Metazoa > Arthropoda > Insecta > Diptera > Culicidae > Aedes > Aedes japonicus. The sequence goes on along the minus strand of JASCZW010002350.1, from coordinate 69,454 downwards.
TCTGGAAAATTCATGATTCTAGTTGAAGGAGTGCCTCAAGGTGGCGCAGATACTGTGGGGACTTCCGAAGTTGTTTAATCTTCTAACTACGGTCTTAGAAGCGCGGAACGAGGATAAACTCACTCTGGAGCTTGTGAAAGTGAAGCTGATTGTCGAAGAGGATAAACTTCGGAAGCGATCCGGAAAGATGGAACGGCCGTCGTTTCCACAAGCAAGCGAGAGTTGCTGACATTGCTGAGTGCATATGTGTGGATTCCGCCACAAGAGAGGAAGAAGTTTGAAGGAAAATCAACCAAAATGGCATCCGTCGGATACGCATCGGACAAAGCCTATTGTTTTCTGAATATGTCTACTGGTCAGATAGTCATCGGTCGTGACGTTCGATTCATGGAGTTCGGCGAAGCGGATAAGAACGTGAAAGATGGAACCATCCGTGACCTACCAGAAGAGTCCCAATGTGAAAACGACTACGGTGCGGTGGTATTATTCGATAGCGGACTGAATGCGGAAGTAGAAGAATTGCAAGACGATTGTGAATTTTTCAAATTCGATGAAGATGACGATGACCATGAAGATGTTGATCCCGATGAGACAGTGCCGATACAGGAGGAGCAAGCGGCGGAATTGCCAGTTGTTCGTGATAACGTGCGGCATTCACAGGGAGCAAACTTCGGAGTTGATGTGATGTGGTTGGTCTGACCGTGAACACGTGCGCAGAGCCAAGAACGTAGAATGATGTGATTGCAAGTCTGAAAAGTGAGAAGTGGAAAGCGGCATGGATAAGGAAATAGCATATCTTCATGCACATGGACATGAACACTTACCAAGGTACCCCAAAATCGTAACGTAATTAGCTGCAAATGGGAGTACAAGTGTAAGGAAAACGAGCCCAGGCAGACTGTGCTATACAAGGCCAGGTAGGTCACACATGGTTTCTCCCAAAAGTACGATACTGACCACGATCAGGTGAAGGGCACGGCTGGCCACGAGCTACATTGGGGTGGTGGTAGCAACCTTTAAGTGTAGTGTTTCGTGGACGCAGACTGGGATGGCGAAGTTGGCAACAGGGAATCCAACACTGGCTATATTTTCAAGTTCGGTGGCGAACTCGTTGGCTTGGGAAGCAGTAAGCAAACGTGTCTGTCCCTTTCCAGCACTGAAGCGGAGTACATCGCACTAGCCGAATTTTTGCAGGAACGGCAGTGGTTAGTTCGATTGGTATATGATTTGGGCGAACATCTGATTTTGCCCATTGTGATCAACGAGTACAACTAGAGCTGTATCCCACTTGCAGCGGCGGACAGGATGTCTCGAAAGTTGAAACATATCGACACCAAGTACTGTTTTGTCAAGGATTTGCCAGTAGCTGGTATCGTCTCCATTCGGCACTGTCCTACAAAGCAGATGGAAACGGATCTTATCACCAAACCCTTGAGTGTAGTGAAATTGTGACAAACCATTGGAATTCTACCAAATGATGTTCAGGAGAAGTGTTGAAGAATCGAAGCAATCGGTGATAATGCAACATCATTTCAAATGCAACATCATTGCGTTGCTATGTATTTTAGATAGCAACTATGTAGTATGAATATCCAGCTAAAATAAATATTACTGCATCATTCAGTATAGCCCTAGCGACAAGTTCAGACGTGTTTTTTTTTTGATTTTTTTTCGCTCTCGGTAATTTTTCAGATTTCCAGTGTTTTATTAATTTCGCGATTTCTCGCGTTTTCGCGTGTTGGTATGGGCAAACCTGGCCTGGTGGTGGTGGACCGAAACCCAGTGGCAAGCGGCTGGCTGATAGCAGTAACCCCTTTTCGCTACTCGAAGGCAGGACCAATACCGTTGCCTTGGCCCAGGGCAACAAGATTAAAAAGAAGAAGAAGCAGAACCAATTCGATGGTTCCAGTGGCTGTACCCCTCGAAGCGTGCCAAATCTCGATCCGGTACAAATCTTATCGGAAATCAAAAACCGGTACAAACTGGCCCCAATCGCCGTCTATCGGATGAATCGGCGGAATGAAAACGTGAGGTATCACCCGGATTGCCTGTACCTGGTGCATTTTCAAAAGGGAACGGTGACGCTCAACGCGCTGAAAGCGATCCGCTCCCTCTGTTCCATCATCGTCACCTGGGAGCCGTACCGTGGTGGACACCGTGATGTGACGCAGTGCCAGCAATGCCTGGACTTTGGTCACGGCACCCGAAACTGCAACATCAATGCTCGCTGCAACAACTGCGCCCAAAATCACACCACATCCAACTGTCCCATCGAAGGAGCCGTGGCGTACAAGTGCGCCAACTGTGGTGGTGCCCACCAGGGATCGGATCGTCGATGCCCGAAACGCGAAGCCTTCAAGCAAATCCGAAAGCAAGCCTCCACCGCCAACCAACCGGGACGGAAGACGAAAAGGGTCCCGACCTTCACAGCGGAAGACTTTCCGCAACTTCGTGGTAATCGCCAACCAAATATGTGGGAGCAAGGTACTACCCCTCAAGCAAATCCCGGCCCTTCTGGTGGACAGCGATCTTCATCCCCCCTGGATTTTGGAGTCAACCAGCAACCAACAACAATCCCGAACTGTTCTCTGCTGACGAACTGATGGCGATTTTCGTCAATATGACCGGTGCGCTTAGCCAGTGCTGCAGCAAGCCCGAGCAGATCCAAGTGCTCGGTAAATTCATCATCCAGTATGGCGTCTAAAGCACTAACCGTCGTCACCTGGAACGCTTGCTCTATCCGAGCAAAAAACATCGAGCTTGCCGACTTCGTCCGCAAGCACAACATCGACGTGGGCTTTCTAACCGAGACCCATCTAAAGCCAGGCGACAACTTCTGGTTACCTGAACACAACATCTTTCGGCTAGATCGCATCGACTCCAGGGGAGTGGTGTGGCGATTATCATGAAGAAAGGATTAAAGTGCAACATTCTACCCCACATCCGCCCTTCCATCATCGAGGCCCTTAGTGTGGAGGTGGAATCGACATCCGGACGCATCCGGCTCATCGCTGTCTACTGTCCTAAGCAGTGCACCGCCAGCAACGGGATGGCAACAAAATTTACCAACGATCTCACCACCATCACGCGGTCAAATTCCCGCTTCGTCATCGGAGGCGATTTGAATGCCCGTCATGAAGATTGGAGGAACTATCGGCAAAACCAAAACGGAAGACTGCTGTTCAACCACGCCCAGCATGGACTGTACACGATCCACTTCCCGGACGAACCGACGTTCATCTCACCGGCTGGAAATCCCTCTACTCTGGACTTTTTTCCTGTCGGACATCTTGCTAACGAAGCCTGAGACGCTCAACAACCTCAGCTCTGATCATCAACCGGTGGTGACTGAAATCGGTTTCAACGTGGTCCCTACTCCAAGGTGCCTGAGGAAGGACTATCATCATGTGGACTGGTTTCGGTTCGGCCAACTGGTGGACCGAAACATCGACGAAAATCCGCCGCTGGACACCGTTGAAGACATCGATGGTGCACTGAGTGGACTCCAGCGAGCTATTACCGTGGCTGATGAGGCGTGCGTGCGACTTGTTCCTGTGAGGGGTAAGTTTACTGCCATTGATTCCCACACCCAAATATTAATTCGGTTAAGATATGTTCGTAGACGCCAGTTTCAGAGGACGAGGGATTTGAATAGGAAACATGAAATGGCCGATCCGAATAGGGAGATCGCTTCCAGAATGGTAAAAATTCGGAATGATAGCTTCGAAAAGACTATTCAAAACTTGGATGCCGGTCTAGACCATTCTAAAAGGTAGCCAAAGTCCTGAAGACGCATCCCAAACCTGTTCCTCCTCTCAAGGTTGTCGATTCACTTCGCATAACACCTCTAGAGAAAGCAAGGTCGATCGCTAACCCCGTTGCTACATCGCATTTGTTAGGCTCGAGGATCCAGAGTCCGCTCGAAAGTCGGGTTGTGCAATGCGTCCACAATCTCAATGCCTTCGCTTGTGTCGTGCCTCTGGAGGACAGAATAACTGCAGAACAGATTTGCTCAGCACTGAAAGGTACTAACAACATGAAGGCTCTCGGGTTTGACGGGATTTTCAACTTGATCCTAAAAAAACTTAACACAAAAGTATTCACACTATTGAGCGATATCTTCAAAAGATGCTTGGAACTGCACTACTTTCCAAGCATCTGGAAAGAAGCCAAAGTCATACCAATTCGTAAACTCGGGAACGATCCCTCATCTCCTTCAAGCTACAGACCAATAAGCCTTCTTTCAGCGCTGAGCAAACTGTTAAACCTCAATCGTTTGCTGAAGTTTGTCGATGAGCAAAACATTCTCCTACCGGAACAATTTGGTTTCAGGAAAGGGCATTTCACTACTCATCAGCTAGTTCGGGTGATGAGCACCATAAGGAGTATCAAAGCTGTATCCAAGTCCACTGCTCTGGCGTTGTTAGACGTTGAAAAGGCGTTTGACAATGTCTGGCACGATGGGCTTGTATACAAGCTTTGTAACTTCAACTTTCCACTTCATCTGGTTAAAATCATCCGAAACTACCTCCAACAAAGGTCCTTTAGGGTATCGTTGAATGGGTGTTTCTCGGACACGTTTTCATACCCTGCAAGAGTTCCGCAAGGTAGCCTGCTTGGCCCATTAATGTACAGTATCTACACTTCCGATATTCCTCGTCTTGGCGAAGCTTGCGTGTTGTCCCCCCAATAACCGTCAAAGGATGGAAGGAGGAGGCCTCGCGAAATCACGAACAAAATCCAATGATGCCTTAACTCCTTTGTTGACTATGCCACCAAGTGGAAAATCAAAATCAATGCCTCCAAAACCCAAACAATCATGTTCCTCGATAGGCAGTCCCCCAAACTAAAACCACCTCCATCTTGCACGGTAATTATGGACGGCACAAAGATTGAGTGGTCCACTGAGGAACTTACTTAGGGCTGTTGTTTGACGAGAAACTTCTCTTCCGATCGCATGAGGAGAGAACGTTGGTCAAGTGCTCCGCCTTAGTCAGGTCGCTATATTCGCTGATTTGCCGAAGATCCCGCCTCTCAGGGGTGAATAAACTGGCCGTCTACAAACAAATAATAGCGCCTGCAATATTCTACGGTGCTCCGGTCTGTGAATCATGTGCAATGACTCACAGAAACAAACTGCAAGTCACGTAAAACCGAACGCTCAGAATGATCCTAGATCGCCCATTTGGAACAAGGACGACTGACCTTCATCTAGACGCGACCGTTCCCAAAATCGACTCAAAAATTATTGATATTAGGAACAAATGTATAGAGAAATGTAACGTATCGGAACATGCTTTAATAAGCACCCTGTATATAGTAGGTTAGGGAAGGTCCATTAATTATGTCACGCAGTAAGGGAGGAGGGGGGTTTGAGAAAACGTGACGATCCATACAAAAAAATTTAAAGGACCATACAAATAACGTGACAATGGAGGGGGGGGTTGTAAAAAGTCATTTTTGCGTGACGTAATTAATGGACGTTCCCTTAGTTGTAAATAGTAGGCAAGTAAATTGCAAACAAATAATCCCACCTAAGTGACAAACCATTCAAAGGCTAGATAGCCCTAGATAACTTAAAAATTTCTTTTGTATAAATGGTCAAAACTAAAGCTGAAAAGCAAAGCTGTATCACTTACAAAATTAACATGTTCCAAACAAGAAATGATATGAAATAAAGAGAAATGTATGATGATGATGAATATTACTGCATCAGTAGTTCAATCATCAACTCGACTTGAAGCCTCAAGATATTTTCTCGTGAAAACTCATTCCTTGTGAACCTGCTCTGAAACCTCTAACACAAGTATACGCACTTGCGGAGATAATTTTATGTTTGTCGACACATTTTCCACAGAATACTTAAAACACCAACCATTTGCTAAAGAATGTTGCAAAATGAATGAGAGTTATTGTCTTGTCTTGTATGTCAACAGTAAAGTACCCAAAGTGCCACCCTGGCGTCGGGTAGAGGGTGTATTCGATAAAAATGGCACACAGATAATCTTCTGTAACTTTTGAATCGTATTAGTAAAAAACCTAGAAATTTGAGTAGATCTTATCCATAGTGTATTTTTTACATCACAGTTATACATTCAGTAGTTCCAGTCATGTCGTCGAAACAAGAAATTGTCCGTGAAAAAATTTTGTGCACTCACAATTAAAATCCAGGGGCGTCCCACCGGTGGATTGCTAAAAGGCTTGGAATTGCAAATACAACTGTGTCTCGTGTAATTAGAACCTTCAAAGAGCGTCTGAGTGTCCAAAGGATGGAAGGGAGTGGTCGTAAAAGTGGTCCAATGGACAGTAAAATGGCCAGGAAAGTCGTACAACAATTCAAGAACCGTCCAAACATGTCCATTCGAGATGTCGCTAAAAAGTCTAAGGTGTCAGTCGGTTTTGTGCATAAAACCATGAAGCGTGCTGGGTTACATGTATACAAAGTGCAAAAAGCCCCAAACTGGAATGAAAAACAAAACATCACTGCGAAAACCCGCGCCCGGAAACTTTACACGAAGCTGCTCACCAAATCCGGTTGCATCGTGATGGATGACGAAACATACATCAAGGCCGACTTCCGTCAACTTCCTGGGCAAGAATATTTCGTTGCCAAGTCAAAATTCGATGTTCCGGAGAATGTTCGAAAGAAGAAACTATCGAAATTTGCTAAGAAGTTTCTAATCTGGCAGGCGATTTGCGGATGTGGTGAAATAAGTGCTCCCTTCATCACTTCCGGAACAATAAACGGTGCGATTTACACGGAAGAGTGCCTTAAGAAGCGTCTCTTGCCATTCATTAAGAAGCACAAAGGATCAACTCTGTTTTGGCCTGATCTAGCATCCTGCCACTACTCTCGAAACGTATTGGAGTGGTACCGAGCCAACGGAGTCAATTTTGTGCCAAAGGATATGAACCCACCAAATTCACCGGAACTTCGTCCAATTGAAAAACTCTGGGCAATTATGAAAACGGAACTTCGCAAACATTCCAAAACTATAAAAACCGAGCTAGAATTGAAGAAAATTTGGGTAAAAACAACCAAAACACTGAGAAAATCGGTTGTACAAAATTTGATTGGTGGAGTGAAAAGGAAGGTGCGGGCATTTGGGATGGGGGACGAAATTGAATAAAACAAATATTGTAAATCAAAACTCATTAGTAGTTCTTCATTCCCTGAAAATTTCAAGAAAATCCGATAATCAGTTTAATTTTGATGAGTATATATGTGTGTGCCATTTTTATCGAATACACCCTTTAATACAATTATTGGGCATTTTTTTGCACCTTCTGAAATTGTAAATAAACCGATTTGTTTGACAATGATAAAAACATTTTCAACTATTTAAATATGAATGCTGTTGTCTGATAGCATAATAAGAGTTCAATTTCATCCATACATATTGGGGACCTATCTATTGAAACAACAAAATTATGTGCAAATTTATGATATGAAATTGGATGTATACTTCATTGTTGGCAGTACTATGTGTCTTAACTTAACTCACTTTCAAGAAAATGGTCTCATCGGATGACTTCACTTCGTGGAACGTAAAATCAAATTTACTTAATTTTCAGTTAATCTAATTGATCGTGCTTTTTTCAACTTGAACGTAAGTTTGAAATATTCAAGCTTGAAATCAAGCCTTAAAATGAGCTGTTCCAGTGTGTTGAGCGATGAGTCTCTCTTCAGTTGAAAAAAGCTACCATTCACTTTCTCTCTACTGATGAACCACTACGCTTGGCTCCCCACCCACAGTTATAATAAAAGTTACAAATCAACATAATTCATGCATACCATCGAAACTGCTCACCCTCCTCAAGTCCTGTAGTTGCTCATCAGATTTGAATTATTTCTTCCCGCTTGGTGCACGCCACATTCAAACCTTCTCTTTATTTGTTCAATTCCTTCCCCCACTCCCCCAGCCGTTAGTTGTTTCCAACCACACAGTCAAATCGTTAGTTGTTTTCCCACGATACCGAGTTTGCAGTATCAGTTTTCCATCCTGTGAAAATATTTTCCTTGGTCCGTCGACCACCATCGGTTGTCACCACTCGGAAGCCGGTTTTGAGGCGCATTATTCACAAAAAAAACGAACACCGACCATAGTCGCCCGAAAGTTATTACTTTCCCAAACCCGGTCAGCAGGAAAAAAGGCTTGTCCAAACGATGGAAAACTGGGAAAATAGGATGGAATTTTATTCCGATCCGCCTTGTGAACCAAGCCGCATTTTCAGCTCTTGTTCCGTATGTAATCAAACAACTCTTTCCGGCAGATGGATTTGAATTTTTCCACATGCGGCCGTCCTTTAAGGGCAGGGCACGATTCGGGAAAGTTTTTTCCTGATTTCGACCGAAAAATGAATGCGATTTCTGTTTCAACAGGGATAACCTTTCCGAAGTGCGTTCGTTGGTTCAAAGTCACAATTAAAGTTAAGCGGATAACAATCCAGTCAACATTAGCCTAAGGGAGGTCAACCGTGACCTTTCGTTCGGATTGTAAGTGTAACTATCTGAAATGTTGGATGTTGTAAATGTATACGGGATCGGTGATTAGAGCATCCGGAATGAAGTTTCCTACTAACGTTTTTACGTTTCATTAGGCCAATTAACCTAATTACTCGGATTGAAGTGGGGTGCTTCGAACGAATGGGAATCATTTGCAGCCAGTCAACAACCAGACGACAACAACTTGTCCATGTGTGGTTTCAGGCTTCGGAAAGTCGCAACGAACCGGGATCAACATTAACCCAGATCTAATTTCGGGATTCTTTTTGCTGTCGTCGAGCGGCCACAAAATGAGAAAAGTCGTTTGCAAAATGTACTTGTGGCTGTAATGGAGAATGGGAAGATCACGGTCCTGCTGGGAACGTTAAACGTCGTTTTATGTTACAAACAACCAATGATGGAATTTGTGACCGGAGTGCTCGACGATGGTTTATCTGGGTGAATAATTGAAAGTAATCAGCTGCCATCTTTAAAGTTTAGGATTCATGAATAAACATTGGGGGGATGTAAACGGAAAAGTGATATTCTTTAAAATAAATTGCGCATGTGATTTTGGATAATTAATTGGTTTGCCCAGTCGGTTAATGGTTTTGGCTGGTTCAGGACTTTTCGAGGCATATTATTTAATGTCTGCAACATATCTTGCACTTGAATTTGATTGACTTCAGGTTTCTTGAGAATTCTGGAGGAAATGCAAAGTGATAACGGTCGATTGATTATTTTCACAAAAGCTTTAATATATTTCTAGAGAAAAGTTGCAAAACGTTCAAAATGTTTCTCTGATCTTTTTTTTTTATTTATTTATTTATTTTCCGTCGGCCTATTTCCTCACATGGTGACAATCACCGACGCCAGGGAGACGACTCCACCACCCCATGACTATGAACTGGGACCAACGGCTTTACTTCCCTTCCGAAGGAAGACGACCAGATTTTTTTGCCTCAGAAAAACCACCGACGTCAACTGGAATTGAACCTAGACCCAATGGGGGTGCCAAGTAGAAGTCACGCTTACAACTGTACCACCGACGCCGGCAAATTTCTCTGATCTATTTCCGAAATTTTCACAAGATATATGATTGAAGGAAAAATGTAGAATTTTTATTTGGATTTTACGTAGTTAAAGAAGTTCTTTCGGCACAACTTCATTCCATGTTCTGATTTTGAATAATATTCTTTTTAATGCATGCCTGATTTAAGTTGATTGAAGAAGTTTTATGAGCAGTTTGTTGTTACATTTAATATATGTCTGTTTTACCATACAGTTTCATAAAAACATTTAATTATTTACGTTATCTAATACAAATAAAGGGAATGCTAGATTTGGTTGAAATTATTGGGATATTTCTTGTAAATTTAAGTCAGATAATGCCTGAATCTTGAGTGTTGCATGGAAGATATGTCAAATATTGTTGTATGGCATATGAAAGATTGCAAACAATTTCATTATTAACGCTTCCTCTGGCTCAAACGAGAGGAAATTTTACGCGCTTATTAAACTTTATATTATTTGGTGTGCAGACTGCGTTTTATTTTCTGTGCCGTCGTGTTTAATTCAAATATTAAATTTTTCTGTGGAATCAGCTTCCAGCTGAAGTAAGACTTATTCATTCATGCAGACGGTTCAATCGTGAATGTATAGGTTGGCTAGAAGGAAGGATTTAGATATGTAATAAGGAAAGAAGTAATTCAATTAATTTTGATTTAGAATTTAAGATATGATCGCATAAAATCTGATTGTAGAATTAAAGAAGGAAAAGTCCTTACTCTTTAAGTATGTGTTGAATAAATAAATAAATAAATAAATAAATAAATAAATCAATAAATAAATAAATAGATAATGTTGGCCAATGACGGGAGAGCCTCGATTGTGTCTGGGGGAGGCAGAGCTTCCTTAGTACATTCGTCAATGCGTTCCAGTGGCTGATTGCAGTGCCGAGAGTGATCGGTGATTGGAGCAGTGTTGCCTGGTGTAGCTGGTTGGAAGACCACTTCACCAGCAACACACACAGGGCTGGGACGATTGTTGAACGCTGGCAGGAATGTCACGACTGTGGTGAGTGGCTCGGTGGCTTCCATAATGCCAACATTTTTGCGTCCCAGATGTGTAGTCGACAGCGAAGAAAAACAGGTAAAAATTTCAGAGGATGCTAGACGTGATCCAGCGGGTTTCTGTTTGTGGTGTCCATTGGTATTATGACCAGTGTATCGTGAAATCTGACTTAACACTACTGATGAGTTGCATGGTGCACAGTTCAAGGTCGGTGGCAAGTTTAGCTGCGCTGCGCTGAAACAAGAACACATTTCAGGCGAAGAATTGATGCTATCGAACACATACTTGCCTGAGAGAGGATGTTTTAAGCCCCCTCTGCCAGTCTCAATCCCAGGTGCAGAACGACTACGATGACAGGAACCAGCAAGCGTGACTGGGAGGAGAGGCTCAGGGGCTTCCATAAGGCGACAGGCAGTGCGTTCTGAATTGGTTGGAACATCAACTATGGCAGGATTCATGTTAATCACGTGTTTTGTAATAATCGTGGGCTCGGGTAGTTTTTTTCTCGTGGTTCGAAAGCTCGAATTTCTACTCCATCTGGCCAGTACCATTTATCCCCAACGGTATTTTGCACGTTTGTTGGCACAATTGCTTTGAACGACACAAATGTTAGCTCGCGCTGATCCTTACCTCTGGGAATTAGTTTCACCACTTTCACCATGGAAGCGTCCACATTCTTAATCTCTAATTATGCTGCCGTTTCTCCAACATTCAACTTCTTATCTTGATTATGATGATTTGAGCGATGGGATCAGATATCAACTAGAGTTTAGATTTAAGAGACATGTGAGCAATGCCCACCTATCTGGAAACTACCACTTCTTGATGCCTGACCCCGGATATTAAACCGGCGATCAGAGATTTTGCATCTCAGAAAATCCCAACAACGCCAACTGGAATTGATACCAGACTGACAGGGCTGAGTGACAACCACGCTAACCACTTCATCATCGGTGATGTCACCCTTCATCTAAAGGGTGATACGATGAACATTTGATCGGCTTAAATCGTGCGTATGATAAACCTACAGACTGCTCATTTTTTAGGTATACGTTTGCCTCTATTTTGAATGTTGACATATGCTCTTCAATTTTCAGAAATTCATTCAAGCCTTTCCAAAGTCAGGAAGCCTGGATTGGGGGAAAACCGAAAGCCGGAAGTAACGCCGACGACGAAAAGAGTAGCCAGCAATGTTGCAATGAAACGCCTACCTCTTCGTCAGAGTTTTCGCAAACCTGCTTTGGAGAAGTTCTGCAGAGGAAGTTCTATACACTAAGGTTTTTTTTTACACGGTTTTTACACGGTTTTCTTGCACGGCTTTTTCGCACGGATTCCGGAATTAACACGGTTTTTTTTTTGCACGGTTTTTTTCCAACCCGTGTAAAAAAAACCGTGCTAATTCCGAAATCCGTGTAAAAAAAAAACTTTGATAACATGTTAAGTCTTTTGCAATGGAAAACACTTAAAACGTTTTCTAAATGGTGGAATGGATAGCAAAACAAGTTACAAGAGCCAAGCGAAGGCTCCAAGGCCAGAACACAAAATAGGACCGGAGAGAATGTGTGTGGGGATAAGTGGGAATAATACAAGTACATTCATGAAGGCATATCTCGAGACTCTTAATATCTACAATGGTGCGGTCTTGAGCAAAGTTGTTCAGAAGGTCAAGAGCATTTGAAAAGTGAAGAGCCTTGTTTGGAATTCCACCACTACGTGGCGCTAGTAATCATAGGAAATTGTGCATTTGCAACTTGTTCTGTTTCGAGATTCTGATAGCATGGATAGTTCTAATCATCGGCAAAGTTGTTCAGCAGATCAAGGGCATTCAAAAGATGGGCCGTTCTTTGGGAATTTCACCGCTACGTGGCGCTAATGAGCATGCAAAATTGAGTATTTTTAAATTGTTCTATCTCATGTTTCTGATTAGATAGAAAGTTCTAGTTTTGGGCAAAAGTTGTTTAGAAGGTCAAGGGCATCCGAAAGGTGAACCGTTCCATTCGGACTTCTACCGCTACGTGGCGCTAGTGAGCATGCAAAATTAAGCATTTTAGAGCCTTCGCTTGACTCTTGTAACTTGTTTTGCTATCCATTCCACCGTTTAGAAAATCTTTCAAGTGTTTTCATTGCAAAAGACTTAACATGTTATCAAAGTTTTTTTTTACACGGATTTCGGAATTAACACGGTTTTTTTACACGGATTTCGGAATTAGCACGGTTTTTACACGGTTTTTCGGAATTAGCACGGTTTTTTTTTACACGGATTCCGGAATTAGCACGGTTTTTTTTTACACGGATTCCGGAATTAACGCAGTTTTTTTTTTGCACGGTTTTTTTTTACACGGTACGTATCCCCCGTGTAAAAAAAACCTTAGTGTATATCTATTCAGCTGCATAATTTACTTGTTTACTATGCCAAAAACACGCGTAAAATAAGCAGCTGTCTAAAGAAGTCATAGTTTTTTTTTTCGCAAAACAGCTTCAAGGTGGAAACATTTAAAAAGCGATACGGTCTTTAGGGTGATAACGTATAAATTATTCCGAGATTTGAAGTAGTTTTTGTCACTCGGTGAAGTGAGAGAAGTCACTTACAGTGTCGTGACTCTTCAGGGCAAATCAAATTGAAAGTCGCGTCACTGTAAGTGATTTTTCTAAATACACCAAGTGACAAAAGTTGCTTAGCATCTAGGAATAACCATTTGTAGCTCATTTGCATACCAAAACAAAACGACTAATATTAACAGTGCTCAATCTATAGAATGGTCTCTCCGGCTCCTCACCAGGTGTGAAGTTATGAACCCTCAGGTAAGCGAAAACTTTGAAAAGCTCCTTGAGTTGAATCCTCAAACTCGTTTCATGACTTTGTACCATAACACAGGATGTCAGTCCTTCGCCGAATATTCCCAATTGTGTTTGATTTTCCGACTTTGGCAGTTCGGTTCATTTTGATTTATCGATGAAGCAGGAGCTTTATGGAATCCCAGAGCATCATCGTTCTATGATTGCTCCGGTGATATTTGCTGCAAAGTTTGGCCAAGTTGATTCCACTAAATCGTTCTTCACTGACGGATCATTGATAGAGGAGTCAGCAGGCTTTGGTATATCTAATGAAATTTATAGCGCCAATCGTAAACTTCAAGCTCCTTGTTCCGTATATGTCACTGAATTAGCGGCAATACACTTTACGCTAGAAATGCTTGCCTCACTAACACCGGATCAATACTTCATTTTCACGGATAGTCTTTGTTCTATAGAAGCTATTCGCTCCTTGAGGCCGGTAAAGCACTCCTCGTATTTTCTCATGAAAATACAGGAGCTTCTAAGTGCTTTATCTTCGCGTTATTTTATCATCACCTTTGTATGGGTTCCTTCTCATTGTTCAATTCTGGGCAATGAGAAAGCGGACTCGCTTGAAAAAGTGAGCACTATGAAAGGCGATATTCATGATCCACAAATCGCCAACAACGAATTTTTTGCTTATTTTTCGTCAGCATTATTATCTCGTTAGCTGGCAGTATAAATGGAGTGAATGAGAATTAGGCGGATGGCAACATTCTATCATCCCAAAGGTGTTGAAGAAATCTTGGTTTTGGGGTATGGATGTGGGTCGAGACTTCATTCGTGTCATGTCTCGCCTCATGTCATTATTCTTTGAATGCTCATTTATACCGTGTTGGGCTGAGTGATAGCAAACTCTGTGAGTGTGGACAAGGTAACCTGGACGCAGATCACATTCTTTGGTCATGTGCTGAGCATCGCGGAGTCAGATCTGAGCTTTATGATTCCCCTTGGGCTCGAGGTAGACAACCCATTGTACCAGATCGAGATATTTTGGCTCTGCGTGACCTGGAGTTTGTGAAACTCATGTTTGTGTTTTTGACTAACATAAGCCTCAGATTGTAGTTAGTTTAACCTGTATGTTTAGTTTAAGTTTTTTTAATTGTGTTTGTGTGTTTTTTTTTTACTCATAAATGTTCTAGTCAAAAGAAGCCAAAAGTTGTATAGTTTTAAGATTTTTAGACAATCTTGAATAAAAAACAAATGTTATATAAACCACACTTCAAATTCTAGCCCACCTTCCCATCCTTTCACTTATCATTCCAATAAACCTCGAGGCGGCTGCGAGTAATCGGTCCTATCCCCTTAACGTTAGTTTTAAGATAATTAATGTGTACAAATATGAAAACTTGGCTCTGTAAAGATCAATCGATTGAGCCTGTACAAATAAATTATCTTCAAAAAATAGTGCTCAATCCCATTCACTAATAAAGTTGATAGATTTTGTTTGCGCTGTCTCTTCATTATGAATAAGACAAAAAGGGATTTGAATTTTTCACAGAAATTGCTGTAAAGACCTTTCATTTTTTAAATCTCGTATCGACGTAACTTTCAGCCTTCGATTGGTTCGTCACGCCAGGAAAACTACCTCAATCTTACATATCAAACTTATAAACACATGGGCTGGGCGCAACGGCTTTACTTTCCTTCCAAAAATTCCCCTGTTTGCAAACTTTCATGCGCCATACAACAATGTTTGCGATCTTCCATACAACAGACTAGATTCAGGCTTTACCTGGCTTAAATTTACATGCAATATCCCTCTGCGAAATCTAGGTTTCCCTTTGTGTGGATAAGATAACGCAGAAAATTAATTGTTTCTTTTTATCTGTGTAAGTCGTGATCAGAGATTTTTCGTAACAGAAAATCCCAACTGGAATTGATACCAGCGGCACTGGAGTGAGCGGCAACCACACTTATCACTACATTGCACTACAGAATTTTTCCGTTATAAATAAGTTAGAAGCAAATGTATGTTAAAATGAATAAATGAATGAAACCATAACTGCCAACGTTACGCTATACCAAAGTAAAATCGACCATATTGAATTTAATAAGTGTTTCTTGCAGCAAATATCTACAATTCGATATGGTTCCAAAAAAAAAACCATAGAAACACTGATCCCAAAATTTTTCATATTGATTCCTAACACGCTCCGGTTGAACCTCATCGGAAACTTCCAAATTATCTCCTAACTTTCACGTTTCTCACAAAACCGACCAACTGCCCGCAGTTTGTTTCGATGCCGAGAGCTGAAAACTTTCCCCCTTGTGCCTTTCTCTCAAGACTTTTCCTCTTGAAAAACAAAACCCTTAGAAATCAGCAACACCGGCAACTTCCCAGAGATGCGGAATTTTCGTGGAAGCATCCTCCCCGGTCCCGCTTTAGGCAGCTGGGAAAAACCGTTTAAACTTGTTACACGCCCAAAACCGCACCGAAACTGACTGGAAGCAAAGCAATGCTTGGCGAAGTTTCGTTTTTCTGTTTTCTTTTTTGATAAATGAAGCTGTACTAGACGAAAAATTAATTATTATTTACCGAGTTTACGCGCAGTTTTATTTTTTGCTCGCTCGCCACTTCGAACTGAACCATATTAATACATCATCGTCACAAAAGTGCCCTCAACCGAGATGGCAAGCGCTTAGACCCCACCGTCCTCCCAAACTGCCACTTGCAAACAGTCCCATGTAGTTTTTCTTCTCTTTTTTTTTTTGTTGTGGCACATTGCCACGGATTTGAAGACTGTATGTTGAAATTGTTTTGAACGAAACTGGACTGCCTTCCAAGCTCCACCGCCGCCGTCATTACCGTTGTGGGTTCTGTGTTTAGCATGTCCCAAGCTCCCGTTCGTTGTTGCGAAAATAAAAGACTGCTCCGTGCCCGGGTTCCTTCGGTTCGGGGCAAATCGGTTGCGGGAAAAATCTTGATAAATGAAATGACGAA
Source organism: Aedes japonicus (assembly GCA_034211315.2). Taxonomy (NCBI): domain Eukaryota; kingdom Metazoa; phylum Arthropoda; class Insecta; order Diptera; family Culicidae; genus Aedes; species Aedes japonicus. The sequence continues at coordinate 53,117 of JASCZW010002350.1, read as the reverse complement.
ATGAAGGGTTTTACGCGAATTTTATACGCTTTCGTGAGCTTGGAAATTCGATAAAGAAAATGCTCTGAACGTGTTGGGAGAGAGGGCAAAAAAATGGGTGATGATTTATCTTCTGCACGGAGATCGCAAGGCTTCATTATAATCGGTGTACAATGTATATGAGATTGATTTATGGTGGAGTTAAACCAAATGTTGATTGGGTTAAACAGCGGGGTAGATTAGTTTAAAATTAAGATACGTGGGGATTGTTTAAGAATGTCTTTTGTGAGATTGAGGAAATTTCGAAACTATCAATTATAAAAAAATCATCTAATCTTTTCAATTCCGAAGGACTTCTGCTTCAAAAAAGTATGGTCATTCCTGTCTCTTTGGCATGTATGGCAAATACGGAAATCAAGAATATGTATGATTATTAATTGTTTATTTTAGCTAATCGTGTTCAACTTTCTTACCCCTCTTGCCAAAATGGCATAACAAATGTCTTACTCCTGCAATTAAATAAAAAATCCACTATTTTTTTTATGCTGTACAGATTTTACTGAACCAATTGAAACATCAGGCAAGGTTAACAAGACGTCCCAAATGGTTTTTTTTATTAAAGACACTTTACACAAGAAGGGTGCATTTGTGTCTTACGAAACTTTTCATTTCGTTTATCTATTTCATGAGTAATGTTTCCAGTAATTCTTTTCTCATTCCACTCCATTTCGTCCTTCTCAACTCTTATTCTTCACTGCTTATCTAGTTTACCTTCTATTGCTCCGTTGGTTTGCTTTTTTTTCTGGTTCTTGTGATTATTCCATTTTTCTTATCGCTGTTATTTTATCATTCTTTGTTGATTCTCTCCTACCACTTTTCTTCTTCTGCTTATCGTCTTCCAATTTTATCCTTCTATTTCTCTACATATTCAATTTCTTGTGCTTTTGCTCTTCCGTTTTTCTTCTTCGAATTCTATTCGTCCCCTTTTTCCTCTACGCTTTTCTTCTTCTTCGATTATGTTACGTTTCTCTCGTTTACGTTGTCTTCTTCTGTTTCATTTTTTTATGATGCTTCTTTCCACTGCGTAGCACTACTACGATGTGCTTCAATTAATTTTGTCTGCCTTTTTTTTATCATCTATCCGCTTCGGGTTTCTTCTTCCGCTGATTCCGTTACGGTTCTCTTCTTCGACTACTGCTACAGCAACTGTTACTGTACGGCGAACTGTTTTTCTTCATTTTCAATTCTTCCGTACTTGTTTTCATCGTGGCAGTTCGGTTTCGGAATGGGAACGGTAATAGCATTCCGCCAGCTGGTGGGGAACTCACAACTGTGCCAAATTTTGTTCAGCAATTCAACGAGCGTAACTTTCACAGACAGAGGAAGGCGTTGAAGCATGGATACATGACCGCACCTGTCGAAGCACCTCGCCCTTTGTCGAGAGCCCACAGAAGTTCATTCAGGGTTGTTGGCGATGAAGCTTTGCATTTGGCAACACTGCCAAGGACCAACCAATACTGATGAGCAGGTTAAAATTAAGAGTATTGATAATAGCGGTAGACGACAATGAAGATAGTTACAGATTGGTTCGATAATTCAATAGTCCATATCATCCTTTGCGAGAATAACCAGTAAAGTTAGATTTAGTGCAGTTTAGTGCTGATTTTATTAATAGCCTAGAAAATTGTGGTATTGTACCAGTGGACTGTTCCACAGTACGCAGCGCTGATTACTCTGGGGAAAATAAGATTCTCAGAACAGAGCATAAGGTAACATCTGCTTTGTTTTCTGCAAATTACAATGCCTTAAAGATTAAACTATGTTCCCATAGCGATCCCAGGTGCAAGTGAGTGCTGTTGGCTACACCGTACGCCAGCATTTATAAATCGTACATTAAAGTATGTACTAATTTCCTATTATAAGCATACACAATTTCTATAATTCCCCCATAAACTATTGTAGAGTAAGCAACCCGAAATCCAATTTTTGTTCGCGGAAGATTTTCACATAAGGGTGAACCGAATTTGTGAGTTACAATCATTTATATTTTAAGCAACTTAATCTAACAAATATATATCAATTACAGCTTAAAGCATTACGCTAAAAAGAATCGGTGTGTTCATCTTTCCCGAACAAATCTTTAAGAAATTCGGGTTTCCGTTCTACAGCAGACAACACCTACCAACAAAATGGCGGACGCAGCTCCAGCCCAACGTGGTGGATTCAGAGGAGGATTTGGTTCTCGCGGTGGCGGCGGTGGTCGTGGTGGCCGAGGACGCGGACGTGGTCGTGGCCGTGGACGCGGTCGTGGTGGCAAGGAAGACTCGAAGGAGTGGGTTCCAGTAACCAAGTTGGGTCGTCTGGTGCGTGATGGCAAAATCCGCACTTTGGAAGAGATCTACTTGTACTCTCTCCCGATTAAAGAGTTTGAGATCATCGATTTCTTCCTGGCCCGTTCTCTCAAGGATGAAGTCCTGAAGATTATGCCCGTCCAGAAGCAAACTCGTGCTGGTCAGCGTACCCGTTTCAAGGCTTTCGTCGCCATCGGTGACAGCAATGGTCACATCGGTCTTGGCGTTAAGTGCAGCAAGGAAGTTGCCACTGCTATTCGTGGTGCTATTATCCTGGCTAAACTGTCCGTGGTTCCGGTGCGTCGAGGCTACTGGGGTAACAAGATCGGTAAGCCCCACACCGTGCCGTGCAAGGTCTTTGGCAAGTGCGGTTCAGTTTTGGTTCGTCTCATCCCGGCTCCGCGTGGTACCGGTATCGTTTCGGCTCCTGTCCCGAAGAAGCTGCTTCAAATGGCTGGTATCGAGGATTGTTACACCATGACCCGTGGTTCGACCACGACCCTGGGTAACTTCGCGAAGGCTACTTACGCGGCTATTGCTAAGACGTACGCTTTCCTTACCCCTGATCTGTGGAAGGACCTGCCACTGAGCAAGACTCCCTACCAGGAGTATGCCGATTTCCTGGAAAAGACTAGCAAGACCGGTCAGCGTATCATTGAACTGTAAGACGGTAAACAGTTGAGCACGATATACCGAAAGGTACAGGCAAAATATACGCTGTTTTTGTGACGAGAACACAAAATCTAAAAAAAAAAAAAAAAAAAAAAATTGGATTTCGGGTTGCTTACTCTACAATAGTTTATGTGGGAATTATAGAAATTGTGTATGCTTATAATAGGAAATTAGTACATACTTTAATGTACGATTTATAAATGCTGGCGTACGGTGTAGCCAACAGCACTCACTTGCACCTGGGATCGCTATGGGAACATAGTTTAATCTTTAAGGCATTGTAATTTGCAGAAAACAAAGCAGATGTTACCTTATGCTCTGTTCTGAGAATCTTATTTTCCCCAGAGTAATCAGCGCTGCGTACTGTGGAACAGTCCACTGGTACAATACCACAATTTTCTAGGCTATTAATAAAATCAGCACTAAACTGCACTAAATCTAACTTTACTGGTAATTCTCGCAAAGGATGATATGGACTATTGAATTATCGAACCAATCTGTAACTATCTTCATTGTCGTCTACCGCTATTATCAATACTCTTAATTTTAACCTGCTCATCAGTATTGGTTGGTCCTTGGCAGTGTTGCCAAATGCAAAGCTTCATCGCCAACATCACCCTCCCCGTAAGGATGAGTGCCAGCCTCAACCTTACGTATTCCTTCGATGTCCAGCACTGCTAATTTGGAAACCGGCCTTCTGAATAATCCGTTTGATGTCTGGACAACTGCTTGACGAACTCTGCCATCTCTGCCCTTCACCACATCCAAAACCCGTCCACGTATCCACCCATTTCGTTTTTTGTCCTCAATTATGACCACCAAATCTCCTGAATTAACGGATCTTGCTTCTCCAAACCATTTGGCACGCCTTGTGAGCGTTGGGAGATATTCGCGAATCCAGCGCCTCCAAAAAAGGTCTAAGTTGGCTTGTAACGTATCCCAAGTAGTGCGAAGTATCTGGTTTGGACATCCTAGGTTCATTGGTGGTTGCTTCACGCCACTTGAGCTCCCCAAAAGAAAATGGTTTGGCGTGAGCGCCTCTTGTTCCGGAGCTTCAAGCGGCAAGTAGGTTAATGGACGAGTATTTACAATCGATTCTGCTTCCACCAGGTACGTGTACAGGGCTTCATCGTCGAGTTTTCTGTCTTGTAGCATATTGGTTAATGCCGCCTTGATCGAGCGCACAAGGCGCTCCCATGATCCCCCCATATGGGGAGCGGATGGCGGTATGAAGTACCACTTCGTTTGCGTATTAGTAAACGTTGCGGCAGCCTCCTCGTTGATGCGCTTCATCTGATCGCGTAGAATCCCATCAGCTCCAACAAAATTTCGACCGTTGTCGGAGTATATTTCCAACGGTGCTCCTCTTCGACATACGAACCTACGGATGCAGGCTATGCAGGAAAGCGTGGACAGGTCATAGGCGACCTCCACGTGAACCGCACGAACGGTAAGGCATGTTATGAGGCAAACCCATCTTTTGCATTGGACCGACCCATCTTGACGAGAATCGGTCCGAAATAATCAATTCCGATGTAACTAAACGGCCGCACTCCGGGTGATAAACGAGCTTCTGGTAACGGACCCATTCTCGGGACAACCGGTTGCGCTTTATACACCTTACACCACTGACACAACCTTGTCACAGTTCGCACGACCACTCGAATTCGAGGGATGTAGTATTTTTGACGAAGCTCATTAACAATCGTCTCCGCGTTACAGTGAAGAAATTTCCTGTGATAATAGTCAACGAGCAAGTAGGTCACATGATGGTTCCGGGGTAGTATTACGGGATATTTTAGGTCAAATGAATTCACGTGTGCTGCTCCAGTGCGGCTGTCGATTCGCAAGATTCCGGTTTCATCCATCATAGGTGTAAGTTTGTAAAGATGGCTTGATTTATCCAGTGTGCGTTGTTGGCCAACCGGTAGATGTTGATTGTTGGACATGACAGTCATTTCATCCGGGTAAACGGTACTTTGTACAATTTTCCAGATTTGAATTTCTGCTGATTTCAGATCTTCGTGAGAGGGTTCCTTACCCGCCTTGATATTTGTCTTGCGAATCTTGTAGACGGTGAAGAAATGAAATACGAATGCCACCGTTCGAAGGAGTCTATTCCAATTAGAAAATCGCTCGAAGTCAATCAGAGGGGGAACCATTTCTTGGTGCAAGTTACATGGGCGCAATTCTTCGTCAGTCGAAATATTCCGTGCTTCAAACTTTGGCCATTTTTCCTCCGACAAACTTAAAAACTCCGGCCCTTGGATCCATCGACTTTCGGCATCGAAACAGGGAATTTTGCCCCATTTAGTGGCTTCGTCGGCGACATTGAATCTGCTTGGAACCCATCTCCATTCGTTTACCTTAGTCAACGACAAGATTTCTCCTACGCGACAAGCTACAAATTGTTTGTACCTGCGATGCTCCGAGCGAATCCAGGCAAGGACGGTGTTGGAGTCAGACCAGCAAAAGCGCTGGTGTATCGAAATCGTGTGATTCTCTTCTACAAAGGCTAGCGACCGAGCTCCCAAGACAGCAGCCATTAATTCCAAACGTGGAACCGAAACGTATTTTATTGGAGCGACCTTGGTCTTAGCTGTCACGAGTGAGCATTGTGGGTTGCCTTCCGCATCGATGATCCTGAAGTACACGGCGGCGGAGTAGGCCGCCTCGCTAGCATCCACAAAAAGATGAACTTGCAGTGTTTCATACTGTTTAGCGCTGGCTGCAGTGAAGTAACAGCGAGGTATCTGGATGTTACCTACTCGATCAAACAGCTCAATCCATTTCCGCCATCGCTGTTCGATTCGTTCGTCGACGCATTCATCCCATTTCACACCACTTCGCCATACTTCCTGCATTATGATTTTGCCGTGGACCAAGAATGACGCAAGAAGCCCTAGAGGGTCGAAAAGGCTCATTACCGTTTTGAGAATTTGCCTTTTCGTTGGCTTAGCTTTTGAGCGGATGATTGCGTCTATTTCGGGCCGGAACATCGTAGAGAAGCACAGCATATCCGTTTCCGTCATCCAGAGCATGCCAAGCACTCTTTCGGAATCTCCACAACCCGCTGCTGTCAAGTCCTTTATCGTTATCTTCGTCCTTTCTCCAAGATGTTCCAAAACCTCCGTACTGTTGCTCGACCAGTTCCGGATCTCGAATCCACCGTTTGAATGTATTTGTCGAACTTGTTCAGCAACTAGTTTTGCTTCCTTTGCATTCTCAAAACTATCGAGATAATCATCGACATAATGGCATTTTTCAATTCCTTCAGCCGCCCTAGGGAACTGTGTTTTGTGGTCCATTGCGTTTCGATTCTTGACGAACTGTGCGGATGAAGGTGAGCTCGCAGATCCGAAGGTCAAGACGTCCATTAAAAACACTTTTGGAGGTTCTTCCTCGGAATCACGCCAGAGAAAACGCTGGGCATGACGATCTGCTGCGGTGACACTAATTTGATGAAACATTTCTTTTATGTCACCGCAGACTGCCACTCTATACTCGCGGTATCGAAAGAGCACCGAAAGTAGAGGTACCAGCTGATCTGGTCCCGGAAGTAGAAATGTATTTAATGATACGCCATCAACTTTGGCGGCAGCGTCCCAAATTAATCGTACTTTCGTTGGTTTCTTGGGATTAACAACAGCACCCAACGGAAGATACCAAGTACGTCTTGGATCGGCCTCGTCCAGCTCGGCTGCCGTAGCCTGATGAGCATAGCCCTTTTCCTGGTATTCTTGCAACTGTCTATGCAAGTTTTCTTTGAGCACAGGATCGCGGGCCATGCGCTTCTCCAAACACTTCAACCGTTGCACAGCCATGGGAAAACTGTCGGGTAGTTCAATGTGGTTGTACTTCCACAACAGTCCTGTTGTGAATCTGTTTCCTTCTCTGATAGTGATTTGCTCAAGAATACGTCTTGCCCTCTGAACTTCATCTGATTCCAGAACTGTCGATCGTAATCCGGTATCTTCTGCGTCGAAGTATTCACGAATCAGACTATCTAATCGATCTCCTGTATCGCATTCGCAAATGTGGTAGCTGAAATGCTGCGTCTCACGATCTTCCACCAAGCTTCCATACACACACCAGCCAACGCGTGTCTTTACAGCAATTGGACCTCGTCTTCCTTCTTTAATTTTCTGTGGTACGGCCAGGGACAAATTGCGGAGTCCGATCAGCAATCGAGGAACCGCTTTCTTATAGCTGCGGATCGGTAATCCGGCCAAGTGTTGGTACCTCTTCTGGAGTTCATCAAAACAGAGCGTTTGAGTAGGTAGATTCAGACGCTCCACGGTTCTCGCATTTTCCAAACGGTATCGCTTTGTACTCCCTAGCTCCGATAGTTCGAACGAAACAATTTGCGAGCTTTCCTCCGAACGAGACATATCGGCGGTCCATTTCAAACAAAGCGGGAAAACTGGGCCTTGTAGATCTAATTGATCTGCCAGACTTTGCTCCAGTAAAGTAGCTGAGGAACCTTCGTCCAGGAAGGCGTAGGTGTTGATTGATTTTGTCGGTCCAGTTACGGTCACCGGAACGATGCGGAATAAAACGGATTGTTCACAGTGGTGATACGTGTGATTTTCCGTCGCCCTGCTGGTCGGAGAGTTATTCGCGTTCGAATTGGACACCGTGTGTAGTAGTGGGTGATGTCGAAATTGGCACCCATCCACCTCACATTTTGCTGAACTTCTGCACGCCCGTCGTCCATGTTGACCTAAACAGCACCGACAAAGCTTCAACGATGAGACGGTTTTCCATCGGCTATCGACGTTACTTTTCTTGAACGAGTCGCAATCTTTAATGCGATGAATACCTTTTCGACATACCATACAGGATTTTGGTGAATCGTTCTTGGCACCCGTCTGCGCCGTATCCGTAGCTTCCACATGTGAATGCATGTATCCTTTTTCTCTGGGTTTTGACTTCTCCGGCCGGTAATTCTGCGTTCCGGTATACAGGACTACTTTGCTCACCGATTCCACCACAGATGACATAAAGTCGTTAAAGGTTTGCAACGTTGCATCGGGAAACTGGATCAAGTGTTGAGCCCACTGCATCTTCACACTGGCTGGCAGTTTTTCCACTAGTTCTTGTAAGAGAACGGGATTGGAGAGGTGAGTTCGTTGATCTGCCGCAATTAAGTGGCTGACTAAGTTCCTGACCGCCATGCCAAAATCCATAAGGGTCTCTAACCGTTCCGATTTCGGCGCCGGAGCTTCACGGACGGTTTTAATCAGCTTGCTAATAATTACTTCAGGACGTCCATAGAACGTTTGCAGCGTACGAATGACTTCTGGTACCGAGTAGAGTAAGCAACCCGAAATCCAATTTTTGTTTTTTTTTTTTTTTTTTTTTTTAGATTTTGTGTTCTCGTCACAAAAACAGCGTATATTTTGCCTGTACCTTTCGGTATATCGTGCTCAACTGTTAACCTTCTTACAGTTCAATGATACGCTGACCGGTCTTGCTAGTCTTTTCCAGGAAATCGGCATACTCCTGGTAGGGAGTCTTGCTCAGTGGCAGGTCCTTCCACAGATCAGGGGTAAGGAAAGCGTACGTCTTAGCAATAGCCGCGTAAGTAGCCTTCGCGAAGTTACCCAGGGTCGTGGTCGAACCACGGGTCATGGTGTAACAATCCTCGATACCAGCCATTTGAAGCAGCTTCTTCGGGACAGGAGCCGAAACGATACCGGTACCACGCGGAGCCGGGATGAGACGAACCAAAACTGAACCGCACTTGCCAAAGACCTTGCACGGCACGGTGTGGGGCTTACCGATCTTGTTACCCCAGTAGCCTCGACGCACCGGAACCACGGACAGTTTAGCCAGGATAATAGCACCACGAATAGCAGTGGCAACTTCCTTGCTGCACTTAACGCCAAGACCGATGTGACCATTGCTGTCACCGATGGCGACGAAAGCCTTGAAACGGGTACGCTGACCAGCACGAGTTTGCTTCTGGACGGGCATAATCTTCAGGACTTCATCCTTGAGAGAACGGGCCAGGAAGAAATCGATGATCTCAAACTCTTTAATCGGGAGACAGTACAAGTAGATCTCTTCCAAAGTGCGGATTTTGCCATCACGCACCAGACGACCCAACTTGGTTACTGGAACCCACTCCTTCGAGTCTTCCTTGCCACCACGACCGCGTCCACGGCCACGACCACGTCCGCGTCCTCGGCCACCACGACCACCGCCGGTGTTGTTCACATCATCAGTGTTGGGCGAAAAATCTATGAACTCTCGTTCAGCTACTGCATTCACCACCTGGAACGATGGGGTGTAGCTGGAGGTTGCTGATCTCGCGCTGTGGCATTTAGCCAGTTCTTCCGCTGCTTCTTGGGGTGTGTCTGTGAACCGTCCGTGCGCTTGAGTCGGCTACTACGCAGAGTATTCACCGTCTGCCAAAGTTCGATCGTCGTGCTGCTTGGGGAGATTGTCGCCACGAAGTTTTCCCACGACCACGAAGTTTTCGCACTAATGTTACGCTGGAGCGTGAGATTTGTACCTTCAGAGAGGATATATCTAGGGTTTTTTTTTCATTAGGGCGAATCTACAATTGAGAGATTGTCTCCGGGCTCGCTCTCTTTCATTCATAAACCAATCACCTTTACGTTTTTCATTCTACTATTTGTAGAGTATGCTAGCCAGCACTGTTGTGTTTCGATCTGTGTTAAAGAATGCCTCGTAAGTTTTATAATGGCGCTGTAATGAATGAAAGAGAGCGAGCCCGGAGAGAATCTCTCAATTGTAGATACGCCCTAATGAAAAAAACCCTAGATATCCATAACTCACCTCAGATATAGCAAAGTGCTCTTTAATTTGGTGAGAGTGAAAGTGTACGCCTGTGATAGGATTATCTGAAGTGAGTGAACCAAACTCTCTTTTAAACGATCGCGCTCACGTGCTCTCATCTGTCTTTGCCCACGTGCTCTTGCCTGGGGTGAGGACGCACCAGTGCTCTCTCTGTGATTTGCTGGTGCGATTGGAAGTTAAAACATAGTCGGAGTAGCAGAAAATGTCCGGAAAAAGGAAGCGGGAAGAAACATTCTTCTTTCTTCCTTTGTTATGAAGCGTCAAAGCGAATTTGTAATCACTGCTGTATATTAGCAGAAGAGCCCACGAAAATGAACTCACTGGGGCGCACGGATCAGGGAATTTAACCGCATTCGCTGCATTCTTTGAATTTAGGAGCTCTTCTTCTCACTCTAGAGCGATCGAGTGTAGCGTGAATAAAAACGATTTTTCTCCACTCACATGCGCTACCCGCATGCAAACACGGGGTTGAATATAAACAAGAGAGAAGAGCTCTCGTTGAGGTAGAAAGAGTGTGGAGAAAATTTAAAATCTCTCTCTACCACACTGAAGATATGGACATCACTGCACACGACTGCTCCTTAGCTTGCTGGATAGCTTTTCGTGCCGCCACTCTGGCTTCCTAGAATCTCGCTAATGCTTCGTGTTGGTCAGGATCAGATTGCTGTAGTCTTCGAAGGGACCGCAAGCATTTTCGTCACAGTCAGATTGCCGCCTTCACTTCGGGACACCACAAGGGTACCGATCTTGGTCCAGCACGGTCGTTGATCCGCGATATAAATTTCGTCGCTGCTGCTATTAGCTTCTCGGTGAAATTTTTAACGTTCGAGTCGACATCTGGACGAATAGTTCACCAAGCAGCAAGTTCAGGCAAGTATCCATAATTTGAAGAGCGTACTCTTCCTGACGAATCTTCCGATTCCACCCTTCTTCATTTAAAAGTGTGACTATTAATGGATCTACCTTACAATATCCGACAAGGGTAAAATAACTAGGAGTCAATTCAACTGGAATTCACCCTTAGAGCATGCAATACGTAAAGCCACAAGTTCTCTCTGGGTGAGAAAATGGGGACTTAACCCTAACATGATCTAGTTTGCTTGTCCAAAACAAAACCTGCTTATACATCCACTAGACCGCCGTTTTCAACGCCCGCGAGCCCGCTATACACCTGTCATCTCACACATGTTCGTCATCAAAATACATAGACCGTCACTTCAACCGGTCTGGGACGCTCGTCACAAAGCAGTATGAAAACCCTGAACCCTCCTAGCTCAGCTGTACCCACTGCCGGTTGCTAGTGATGTTGACTTTGTATTGGCTAGTTTCAGCCGTCGTAGACTAGTGATGAGGACAGGGCTCTCCAAGCTGCAATCTTTGGGTAGTATCCTTCGTCTAATGACGTTGCTTCCTCATCTTTCAGATGAATCCGAATCCTCTGCCCCCTCATTGGAAGCCCTTCTGTACTACCAGAACGTAGGTGGTATCAACAGTTCACTCTCTGAGTACCAGTTGGCATGTAGTGGCGCATGTTACGATGTTCACGCGTTCATGGGAACCTGCCTAAATATCAACACATTATCGAAGCAACTGTTCGACGACACGTATTATGTCTACCGGCTAAACTGATCGTCGCTTGATAGCAATAAAAAATCTTCATGCCGTGCGCTCAAAATTCAAATTTCGACTTTTAAAGTTTCCCGAAGACTCAACGGTTGAACATCTTTGGGTGGCAATAACAACTAAAACCGGGACTCCGTTTATCTGCGTAGTCAATATTCCCCATGACCGTGCAAGGCGTCACCGATGGGAACCAGCGACAACATCGTCATCGTGGGAGACTTTACGATTTCATGGGATATCGATATTAACGGCCTTCGCTATCCAGACAATTCCTGTTTGTCGTTCTGACTGGCGTCTCTCTCCTTGTTTGGTGCTTACTCTACTGCCAAAGTTAATGGCCTTCCGAACTTGAATAGCCAAACATTCAGTTTATCAACCTCCGACACCGCTTGTCAAAATCTGCAGAAATTACTGGACACTGGAGTTTAATACTAGGTACAGCTTCCGTGACAACATCGAAAACGATTATTATGACTTCACCCATGCTGATTTCGAGAATATGAACAACTCTCTCGCCGGCGGCGACTGGAACACGACGCTTGCAAACATGGATGCGAATTTTGCTGCTTCGACTATGTGTGGTATTTTGCTGTACGCAGTTGATCTTTTTGTGCCTAACAAACTCAACCGTAAGCCTGCTTGGTTTTCTTCCGACCTCAAACATTTGAAACGAGTTAAAAGAGCTGCTCTGACGAAACGTACCACGTACCAACGACCATTACACACACCTCAATAACAGCTTGTACAACGCTCATCGGTCTCAGTTGCAGAGTCATCTCAAAACGAAACCGAACAATGGAATGAAACCGGTTTGCCCTCCACTATGACTGCGCGGAGTGCTCTTGAAGCTGACTCTGTTGTGAATATCGCAAATTTGTTCCGTACACAGTTCAGCAGTGTGCTCTGCGACGAAATTCTGGATGCCAAGGGCCTCGAAGCTGCTACTAGCAATGTTCCCGCTTGCCTGTATTTGGCTCTGCACTCACTATCCATAGTTATGTGGTGGTTTCAGCCGGGAAGCAGATGAAAATGGATGGATGGCGTTGTGGCTACGGTATTCAATTTTTCATCAACTTCCGGTGTGTTTCACGAATGCTGGAAAGAGTCGTTTGTTTTTCCAATACACAAAAAGGGATGCAACTATCGTGGAATTGCTGCACTAAGTGCTGTATCCAAGCTATTCGAACTAATTGTTCTCCAAAGGCTAGTTCATGACTATTCACAGACTATTTTTCCTGATCAACACGATTTTATGCCCAAACGCTTGACAGTGACCAACCTTACCGTATTTACCGGTGTAAATACGCCATCCGCGAAATGGAACGTGGTCATCAAGTAGACACCATCTGCATAGATCTCTCTACGGCCTTCGATAAAATGAACAATCAGATTGCAATTTCCAAATACAACCAAATGGGGGTTCACGATCAATTGTTGAACTGGCTCCGCTCATACCTGACAGGTAGATCTATGTCTGTGAATATTTCAGATTATGCCTCGTCCAGCTTTTCAGTAACATCCAGAATTCCCCAAAGCAGCCGCCTTGGTTCACTCCTGTTATATATTAACAACGCGCACGTGATCCTCGGATGCCTGAAATTATCACCTAAAACTATACTACGTCATCAAATGTCCAAAAGACCCCACTTTCTTCAGCATGAACTGCAAGTGTTTGACGACTTGTGCCGGATCAACAGAATGTCCTCAAATGTTCGACTATCTCTTTTGGTCCAAAACGTGCGATATATATCCACGACTACATCCTTTGAGGAACTCGCATGGTACATGACACAACAGCCAAGGATCTGGTAGTAATGCTCGACTTCAAACTTCCAAACGAGAACCACATTTTCTATATGGTTTTCAAGGCCTTATCGCAGTAAGGATTTATCTTCTGGTTCGTTAAAAAAACCCTTCAAAGACGTTTAAAGGGTGTCCACGATGAAATTGCCACACACAAAATTGATTCGCAAAATTCGAGTTTTCATCCGATTGCCATCAAATTTTTAGGGATTGAGAAATAACTATTAAACTTCATTTTACCATTTTACTCGTATTTTATTTACAGTCCATATGCAAATGCCCGCACCTTGGCCTTAACCCCGGCCATAAGATTCTGCACAACCTGTGAATCAACCGTTTTTTGCATGTAAACCCATACTTTCTTCAGTTCCTCGACTGTCTTCACTACCTTAGGTCGTTCAAGAAGGTGCTGCTTCATAATCGCCCAGTACTTCTCGATGGGGCGGAGCTCCGGAGTGTTGGGAGGGTTGAACATTTTCGGCACAAAATTGACCTTATTGTCCGCATACCACTTCAGCACGTCCTTGGAGTAGTGGCATGAGGCCAAATCCGGCCAGAAGATTGTTGGGACGTTGTGGGCCTTCAGGAGAGGAAGCAGCCGCTTCTGGAGGCACTCTTTTATGTACACCTGTCCGTTCATCGTGTCCTGGGTCACGAAAGGTGCACTCCGCTTACCGCACGTGCAGATGGCTTGCCAAACCAGGAATTTTTTCGCAAATTTGGACATCTTCTGAATGCGGACATGCTCCGGAACGCTGAACTTATCCTTGGCCGTGAAAAACAGGTTGCCGGGGATCTGTTTGAAGTCGGCCTTCACATATGTTTCGTCGTCCACGATGCAGCATTCAACTTTCGTCAGCATGTTGAGGTACAACTTCCTGGCACAGGTTTTGGCGGATTTGTTCTGCTTCTCGTCGCGATTAGGGGCCTTTTGTAACTTGAACGTTCGAAGCCCAGCCTTAGTTTTGGCCTTCTGGACAAACTTCGGCTTAGGTGCAGCTTCTTAGCCACATCCCGAACGGAGGCGTTCGGATTTCGGTTGAAGGCCCAGGTTGTGATTTTTGGTGTTGTACGGAATACTTTTTCCTTCACTTCTGGGCTTCCGATCGGTGGTCAACCTTTTCTCGAACCGCTTAATCACTCGCGACACCGTGGAATTCGCGGTTCCCAACGTTTTAGCGATGGAACGATGCGAGAGATCCTTGTTCTCGTGATGAATGCGCAAGATTTTATCACGCACGAGCTGTTCTTTCGACTCCATTTTGAGCGAGTTTTGATCATAGGACTTTAAAACTTGCAGGATGTAAAAAATGCACTAATAACTAAATCCACCCAAATTTTCATTGAATTATACCCAACGGTTAAAAAGTTATAGCAATTTCATAGTGTGGCAATTTCATCGTGGACACCCTTTATTGTCTGCTAGCACTACACTGCTTTTTGATTTGTCCCTCTTTGGAGTACTGTGCCGTCGTTTGATCCCCTTTTTACCTAAATGCAGTCCAGAGGACCCAAGTTGTTAAGCGTTATTTATTCATAAATAAACAAATAAATATATCGATCGCGATTTATGTTCCCTCCGTCAACAACTAAAATCCGTCCTACTCAGGACGACCAAATTAATTTGGCGAACTAAAGAGTTAGTTTGATTGATATTGGCTGCTCTCCAAAAGATCCAACAGCTCAGTGAAAATCAAGACAAGATGCTCTACGTTGTTTGTGCAGCTACGATTCCAGTAGTGGACATTGAAATTTTGCTGGTTGTACATTTTACCAGGAGCAACTAAAAATTATTTGAAGTTTTATTAAGTTGCTCAATAATGCTGTACAAGATACGCCAATTTTGTTGACTGGAGTCTTTAATATTGATATTTCCAAACATGAAAACATTGGTTTTCTAAATTTCATGCGGAATTTACTCTAACCGACCTTTGGAATAAAGCAACCACAATTGATGGTTCTTGCATATATTTAACGTTTGTTAAAAATATCTGCGTAGAGTGCAGACGTAATTGTTCAAATTTGCTCCATATCATAGACCTATGTTGTCTGTACTCGCTTTCGAAGCACTCGAACTAAAGTCTGTGATAAAGTGTGATAAAGACAGTGATACAGTGCGTTTCAATGTAAAATTTTGCCGTGATCTTTTTATTTAAGTGCAACAAATCAAATATTATATGCATGTAGTAGTGAGATCCATTTCCTTGCTTACACACACTAATAACAGCTTTCTAGCGTTGTTTACTTGTCATAGAAGACTTATCGCCGTATTTCCTTCTTCCTTCGTTGCGTTGCAAACGTTTACACGCAGTCACCTTTATCGCGATACTCTTTGAAAGCTGTTGTTTGCTCAATAGTTTATGCTGTTTCTGCACCTCAGTAAATATTTTCGTTGTGTACTGTGGAGTATATCGCAATAAAGTTAATTTGTCTAGGTATGGGAACGGAAAAACGCTTGAACGAGGTGCAGAAAGGCCAAATCCGAGATCTGACGGATACTGGTCTCAGTAATAGTGAGATTACCCGGAAAATCAATAGATCCTAAAAGGTTGTTTGGAGTTATCGAAAAAATCCATAGAAGTATTATATTAAGACTCGAACAAAGCGGGAGTTCGAAACTTACAGCTTGGCAAAAAGGACGAATTCGAGAGGAAGCTACCAAAAACCACTTGAGTTGTCGACAGATCATTGCCAAACTCGATCTTCCAGTGTTCAAAAGTACAGTTAGCCGCGTTCTGAATGTGTGTCCAAACATCAAATGGAAGAAACCAATGTCTAAACCCAGACTTACGCCAAAGCACAAAGCAAACCGACTACAATTCGTACAGAATCATATGTCCTGGACTGGCCAATGGCGCCAGGTCATATTTTCTGATGAGAAGAAGTTTAACCTCGACGGCCAAGACCGCTACAGTCATTATTGGCACAATTTGAGGGATAAAGGAGGAGGAACTGTAGTGGTATGGGTGGATTTTCAGATGATTCCAAACTACCCATCTGCTGGATCTCCACAAAAATGAACTCGACTACTTTCTGCGACCTCTTAGAAGAAGTGTTGGTGCCGTTTCGGGAAGATCATTTGGACGAAGAGGTTATTTTTCAGCAAGATAATGCTTCAATCCATGTGTCGCGACAGACCATGGCCAGCATGTAGTCCAGATTGCAACCCTATTGAGTACATTTGGGGCATACTGGCATCAAAGGTTTACGAAAATGGACGCCAATTCAACACCGTGAATGAGTTGAAGGCATGCATCAAGGAGTACTGGGAACAAATCGACCAAAAGACTATCAAGAAGCTGGTTTCTTCGATGCCCAAGAGAATCGTTGAAGTTATCAAGAACAAAGGAGGAGCTACCAAGTACTGAATCAACAATAATTTGCAAACGCTTGGATTTTACTGAAGAGGACTTGAAGTGCGTTTCTTTTTAGCCGATTTTCGTTTGACGTTAACACACTACTGCCATCTGTTCAGCTTTATCATCCATCACAGTGTGCTCAACAGATGGCGCAGGTCTGTTAGTGACCATTATTTGTAGTGAAAAATGTTCGATGTGTTATGTCTGTTTGTCTGTGATATGAATGTTAATAAATTATCGGAGATGGATTAATATAAAAAAACATTTTCATTAAAAAACTCGAGTTGTTACGGTCTTTGGTGATAATTTTTGATGCTGCTGATCGAAAATTATGCAGAAAAAATGCAAAATAACCAACTTTAAAATGTTTTTTTTCCTACAGGGGACAAAAAAGGGACAAACAATTTTGCATAGATCTTGTAGATGTTTTGAACTCTGTGTTTGCAAATCGTTGCAAATAAAGGAATAAGATATCTTGCAAAAACGTATATTTTTTTAATGTTCAACCCCTGCAACTTTTCTAACACAATAACTAGCAACTATCTTGTATCTTAAAAATGTGCGTCATTTTATACCTTAAATGTCATCTTAAAAAAATAAAAAAGTTACAGCAAAAAACTGTTTTTTAAGTCCCACCCTAAGGAAAGAAAGGAAAGAAAAACTGCTATAAAATGATACGTAAATGAGATAGAATTAAAAGTTTTTCACCAAAGTTTCATTGAATTAAAATATCTACAATTCTGTTGAAGCGATAAATCCTCTAAGCCATAAGAATAAAAAGTTGAAATTTTTATTATAAACATAAAAGGACCACCCTAGTCATAGCCCAGACCAAAAGATAGATCTGATTTTAAAAATCAAATCTCCCGAAGACATCATCTGTCTAAAGTTAATGGTTTTCGAGTTATCGATTTTTGCCGTGAAATTTGTCCATTCGGACCATAGTGCAGTGGTGAGATTCGAACTCGTGACTTTGGTGTGTGTGCAAACACTTATTAAATTCAAAGAGGAATGATTGAAAGATTAACGTGTATTTAATAGATGACCGCTTTCGTCATACTCTCAAATTGCACAACCACAAAGGTTGATTAACCAAACAACACAATTGTTCGGTGGAAAAGTTGATTCCATTGATCCTGACAAACTTATAAGCGCCAAAGTAGCAAGTTTCTCTAAAGAATGAAGAAACATTCCTCCATACACTTTGAAAACGGTAAACTGCGAAGTCCCACCGAGTTTCATGTGTTCCATATGGCAACCAGTGGAAACTTCTGCCTCAACAAGAAATAGCAATCGAAAACAGAAGACGTTCGTACCTCTAGCTCACACATATAGTACTACCTCTGAAACTCCGAACAACTTCAATTTCGCCGGCAAACAGCCTCTCGCTTCCTTATTCGCTTAACCTTCTCGTGACAACGAACAAATCGAGAAAATTTATTTCATTTTCCTTCTGTTGTGGAACTTGTACGACAACTGGTACCGAGCGACGTATTTCACATTTGCATTCACACCAAATACAGCCCGAAAGAAGAATGAGCATTGTGTACCTTAAAAACATTTTCCTTTCCTTGACGAGGAGAGAAAAGAAACTTTCCCGTTCCGAATCGAATTGCAGCGGAGCTTTTTTTTTAATTTAATTCTCCAATTTCCAATCAATAATCATTCCCATGCAGTCCCGCATACCAATTGACTCCTGTGGGTGAGACGTGAGTACCAGATCTAACGGGATGGCACGAAACAATCGAGTTGCTTGCTGCAGGAAGATGCAACCGGTGCATTTTTGACGTCAATTAAAATTAAATTTTAATTAATTTAGAGCTCGAGTTGGAAGATTCTTCTTCTCCTTTGCTCCAGCATGCTCTCATGTTCGTGTCTTAAGAAACACCGAGAAGAATGCATTCGGAGTTTTCCTTGTCGACTTCTTGTTCACGGTTTTGCTGGCGAAGCAATCTAACACAGCAGCATGCACCAACAAACATCCGAAGAACGGCGGTTCGGTTCGTGGATGGTGTCATAATTCAAACTAACAGCGGAATTAATGTCGCCTGTCATTCGGTTGCCGTGATGGTTATTCGTTTGGGAAAAAAAATATCACGTTCAATTGCAAGTTGCAAGTCATGGTTTTGAAGGCTCCAACCGTGACATCCCGAACTCATGATGTCAAACAACATCAATAGTCGATCTTTTGAATCAGAATTGCAAATGGCTTGTCTTGTATTGACCGTTGTAATTTGTAACAATATTTATGATGACAGCTAGTATTCAAGTGGTTCAGAGCAAGTCTATTTCCGGTGAGTTGAAGAGTGCAGTCAACGGTGACTTTTAATTGTGAACAAATACCTCAACGGGAAAAAATTCAGTGTAAGCTATTCCACATTCGTTATTGGATTAAGTGATCAGATTGTGCAAATTAACACTCTCCTC
This sequence comes from Aedes japonicus, assembly GCA_034211315.2. Lineage (NCBI taxonomy): Eukaryota > Metazoa > Arthropoda > Insecta > Diptera > Culicidae > Aedes > Aedes japonicus. The sequence goes on along the minus strand of JASCZW010002350.1, from coordinate 34,075 downwards.
CTTAACGACCCAGTCTATCATGTCCAACAATTGCGTATCCATTAATAGCTACACTAAAAATTAATTTTAGTTTATAAGGTCTGTATCCGCAATAATCCGGACACCTCGAAACATGAATAAAACATAAATTTCGCATTATATTTCCGTCGTAGTTGTTTATTTCAGATTCATGGGATGTTTTTTAATAATTCGTGAAGACAAAACATAGTTATTCGGTATTTGTATGGAATTTTCGAACTTTGCGATTAACTCCGTCGTAGAACCCGTCTTTGTCCAAATTTGCTGGAAGTGTTTGATGTCTTTGATTCCTTGCTTCTTTCCAGAACGCTTCCGCTTCATCAGAGCCCAATATCTCTCGATTGGTCGTAGCTCTGGGCAATTTGGCGGGTTTGAGGTTTTTGGTACAATGTTCACTTGATTTGCTTGGTACCACTCCATCACAGTCTTAGCATAGTGGCATGATGCCAAATCTGGCCAGAACAAAGGTTTTTGATTGTGACTTTTGATGAAGGGTTGCAATCGCTTCTGCAGACACTCTTTCTGATAGATTTCCTTGTTGATTGTGCCTGTAGTGGCAAAAGATTTACTCTTTCTTGCCACACGTGCAAATTGCTTGCCATACAAGGTATTTTTTTGGGAAATTTCGATGCTTTCTTTGTTCTGAAATGCTCAGCTGGAACATCCAAATCCTCCAGGACATAAGTTCATCGCAGTACAAACGTCGAGCACGTGATTTTGCTGCCAAGTTCTGTTTGTCGTTGCGATTTGGAACTGTTTTTACTTTATACGAGTCCCAAACGTTGTTTTGATTTTTGGACAAAACCAGGCGACATCCCTATTTAACGAGCCATCATTCGGTTCGAATGGAGAGATTTGGGTTTTTCGTTAATATCCTTTTCACCTTTCGGTCCATGACGGGATTAGCGCGTCCAATGTTTTTGTCACTTCTCGGTTTCCTCTCCACCGCCAAACGTTCCGAACATGATTTGAGCACATCGTGAACAGTGGATTTAGGAAAATCAAATGTTTTTGCAAGGTCCCGTATTGACAAGTCAGGATTTGCCGTACGCCCGTAGAAAATTCGCTCACGCACTTGTTTTTCTTTCGTCGCCATCTTGGATACATGAAATGTAAACATGAAATGTAAATATCAATCATAGTCTTTTTCATCAAAGACTCTGAGCTATACCACATTGAAATTTTCCATTCCTACGTGCAATATTTCATAAGTTACAATGATTTGAAGGTGTCCGGATTAATGTGGATACAGAATACAGATACGGAGAACAAATGAATCTATTCGTTGTTTTCTGCGACGAAACTGATTTCTACTTCTTATGAAGATACCTTCGTTATTAGTGGCACACGCGTAACTGTCAAAAAAACGAGGCATTTTTTGACAGAGGGACTGCACTTTCGCTTTACTTACACATCACCTCACTTTTTCTTATGCTCTTAACAGTATCACCGTGATCAAAATGAACTCAGTGAGGTAGAAGTGATAGTGAAATGAAAATCGTAGTAGTCCTCAGCAAATCCACGGTTTGTGTCATTTTTTTGGTGGCGTGATGCTTCCATGGCAACCATAGTAACACCGAATTCATTCGAATCGTTACTTCGGATGAACTTTCTCATATTTTCCTCTTGGGTGACATTGGTAATAAGGTCTTTGTTTTCATTTTGTTTTCACCCCAGTTTTCAAGTCCCAGAAAGAACATTCGTGCATTTTAAGAACACAATACAAAGAGCTACGCATATTTTGTTACAAATTAAAAAGAAACGTCTCTCTGGGGGTTGCATGAATGACTGACAGATCTACAGTTGGGTACCGATATTTTCGGTTTCGTTATTTACGGTCTAAATTTATAAGGTTTCGTTCTTTTCGGGCAAACCGTAAAGATCGATACCCACAGCTTATGGGTTTTCACTTATTGGGGAAAATGAGGTCTATCTCAGTTGTTTAACTGAATGTATTTCATTGTGTTGTGTCAATTGTGTAATGAGTTTTGTGAAAATCGGTCGAGTGATTTCAGTGATGGCTTCGAATGAAGAAATAGTGCGCCAACAAATTTTGGGTACTCACTTCGAAAATCCAAACGCTTCTCATCGATGGATCGGAAAACAGCTCGGAATCGCACATTCAACCGTATCTCATGTGATCAAAACGTTCAAGGACCATAAGACAACCAAGCGGAAAAATGGTAGTGGCAAAAAACGTGGCACATCAAATCCGGAGAAGGCCAGGATGGTATTTAACCAATTTAAGCGTTATCCCAACAGTTCGATCAGGGATGTTGCGAAAAAGACGAAAGTTTCAGTTTGTTTTGTGCAGAAAACAATGAAACGTTCTGGATTACATGTGTACAAGGTCCAGAAGACACCGAACCGGAGCGATAAACAGAACTCAGTGGCCAAAACCTCGTGCAAGAAAACTGTACAGGTGTGGCTCACAAAACCGTTCTGCATTGTGATGGACGATGAGACCGTACAATTAAAGCCGACACCCAAACGAAATGCCAGGACAGGAACACTACGTCGCCACCTCTAAGTTTGCCGTTCCGGAGAGTGTACGAAGAAGAAACTGTCGAAATTCACCGAAAATTCCTTTGTCTCGGCAAGCCATCTGCGGATGTGGCAAAATGAGTCAGCCCTTCATCACCTCTGGGACCGTCAACGGACAAATCTACAAGGACGAATGCCTCCACAAACGACTTCTGCCCTTCTTGAGATCTCACGATGGTCCGACACTGGTTTGGTCGGATTTGGCATCTTGCCACTATATCCGGCCCGTCTTAGACTGGTACAAAGATAATAATGTAGTTTTTGTACCAAAAGACGTCAACCCTCCAAACACTCCGGAACTTCACCCAATTGAAAAAATTTCGGCAATCATGAAGGCAAAGCTCGTTAAAACTCCAAAACTGAAAGAAAATGAACTTGAACTAAAGAAATTGTGGTTAAAAGTATGTAAGCAAGTCGGTCCTATCATTACCCAAAATTTGATGAAAGGGGTCAAGGCAAAGGTGCGGGCATTTGGGTTGGGAGAAGAGGTTCAATAAACCGATGCCTTTCTAGTTAGGACGGTGTTTTCTTTATCAAAATTGTGCTAGTGGCCAAGTCCTTCCGGATGGTAGTCCCATATGTTCGGAAGTCACTCATTGTGTGGCGCTAGTGTACAGAGCTTCCAGTTTGTTTACGCAGAAATACCCCTAGAGCAAGTGGATAAGTAAAGGCAGGAAAGTAGCAAGCGCCAGTGGGAACGCAGGAGCAAGAGTAGCAAGGACCAGCAATAGTAAACGTGCCTGTTTGCCTCAGATTTTGACAGTTCTCGCTGCTTTATTGGCTCAAAATGGACGCTACCGCATATCTCTGTACTCTGGGGGTTACAAATCCTGACTTGTGTCTTGTATAAAAGAGACACATCGCTCTATTTAGTGGGGCTGTGTGCAGTATTGTTGCCACCGAGTTGGCGCTTTGGCTCTTGGTGCTAATGCAAAGCAGTTCGTTTGATCGATTGGATTAACCAGGATCAATGTTTCGTGCAGGGATCAACTAAACCATACGTTGTGATTTATTCTTGATGTTGGACATGGTGGCCGAAGAGCAAAACGAAGATTATATGCACACTACACCCAAAAGTTGTAATTCCGAACACCTCAATTTGTTATGTTGGCTGGATGGATGCAATGAAGAACCGTCACGCTGGCGGCCGCGATTCGAGTCTTAGTTGCGGATCGAGATTTTTTTTGTGAGCCATTGAATTTACTACTACTAATCAACTGCACAACCACACGCACACATTGCATTTTTCTAAACGAATTGATGTGTTGCTTTTTTTCCCACGACCATTGTTGCATTATTTCTCTAAGTTACGATTCATTACGAGAAACGAAACCAAATGATGCGAAATTGCATTACAATCTTGCTTTTTTATTTTGGGTGTAGCGCCGTATAGTGACTGAATTCCGATTTTGTGTGACCACCTTTAGGAAGGGTTTAGCCACTAGGACAAGTTAACTGAAAATTGATATATCGTAACTGGTGAGGCTCTCGAGATATCCTAATTAAACTGGAATCAAACGAGACAGGTTTGTTAGCCCAACCCCAATTCCGCGGAAGGCTGTAGCTGTTTATCAATTAAAACAACTGAGATAGACCTCATTCCCCTCAATAAGTGAAAATTCCATAAGCTGCAGGTATCGATCTTTACGGTTTAAATTTTTAAGGTCCCTATTAACCGAAAAGATCGGTACCCGACTGTACTATGTCGACTTATTGTTATGATTTTTATGCTAACGTAAGAACTAATGCGATATTACGTTTATCGTTCTTACAATTTAATTTTTCTGTAAACGAAGAACGATAAGTGTTGTGTCTTTGCTCGCGTCGCGTTTTGTTATTAGGTGTACTATGTCGACTCGAAATGTAATTGAAAAAAAAAAGAGCGCAACCACGTGGAGCTGTTGACCATTTCTTTTCAATGTTTCTAAAATCGGATTTGATCCTGTTTGTTTTTGGAAAGAGCTGTCATTGAATCCATTGATTTGCTTGATTGCACTAGACCATTTTGACTAGTGAGAAGATATTTGAGAAATGAGTATAAAGTTATGGGGTCTATTATAGAAGTCGAGTCGCCCAACTCGACTCGACACTTGTTACTGTTGAGCCCAGCAAAATTGCGCATAACAGAAGCCGACTAAATCTGATCGAATAGGCAACCAAACTTGGCTGTTGACTATAGTGCTGAAATTTATCAAAATGACCCTGAAATATTACACCATTTTTGACAGCCGGAGCATTTATATTTACATTTTTCACTTTTGTTTTGTGAATTACACTAATGTTTTTGTTAGTCAGAAATTTTTTCCGCTGTTCCAAAATTGCGATTTAAAGGATTTTTCGAGTGAGTTATTATAAATATGTGAACAAGTGTTGATCTTTTCCAAAGATGATAAAGAAGAGGAGCAAACTAATTTATGTGTGACGGTACTGATGCTACTTTTTTATAAATTTAACGTGCAAAGGTTGATTCAACCGTTTTATCGTGAAGTTCTCTGAATTTCTAGTAAAACATTCAAACTGGTTTCAAAGCTTCTGGTACCCCAAGTTGGATTTTATTTTAAATCAGAGACTTAGTTTCTTAATTTTTTGAGGATTCTCTGATCTTTCGAAGAATTCTTGAAAACCTCTTTGATATATTTATAAACTTCTTGAACTTTTTTAAAACTTTTCTGCTAAATTCCAGACAAGTTTTCTAGCCAATCAAATCTCTCAAAAGAGGCAAGATCTAAACCAACAAATAACATTTCTGACAAATACATTTTATGGCGTCAGCAGTGCTTATCACTTGAATTCAATGCAAGCTCTTACCTGATCTTCTGCAGAGCTCTTGACTAAAATTTTGGGAAGTTTCCTCTTGAAGTTTAGGTAGGTGAACTTCTTGGCAGTCACTCCTAGAAATTAACATCTAACAACCCAACCTTACCTTCCAGAAACAATTAGTAAGTTTTCTTCCTAAACATAGTTGCTTTATAAACTTCTGAAAAGTGATAAGTGGAATTCTGGAATGTGCAATTCTGAACTTCAGGAAAGTTCTTTGGCACTTCTGTGTAGTTTCAACTAAACTTGGGACGTATTTTTGGAACTTCTGGAAGTCCTCTCCTGAACTTCAGAAAAGTTCTCTAATGAAATGTTTGAGAAATTCTTTGTTGAACTAATAGGTGTAGGACTTGTTTGATTTTTCCTGTTTTTCAGGATAGTTATTCCCTAAGATTATTCTTTCTAAACCGATAATAATTCCGATCCTGTACTTCTAGGCAAATTTAACCGAAAGCTTAGGAAAGTCTTTTCCAGAATTTCTAGGCATGTTCCCTCAAATTTGTTGGAAGTTTCTGAGAAGTCCTGTAACTTTTGGGAAGCTGTCTCTCTGAACTTCGAAAAGTTTATTCCTTGAATTTTTGAGAAATTCTGCTTAAACTACTAAGAAGCATGCACCTGTGCTTCTTTGAAAAGTTTCTTTCCGTTGTTTGGAGAGGTTTTTTTTCTGAACTTCGAGAAAGCCTCTTTTGAAGTTTTGAAATGTTAATTTTTATACTTCGGGAAAGCTCTCTAGCGTTTCTGGGCACTTGCAACTAAACTTTTGGGAAATTTATCCCAGAGTTTCTGGAAAGTCAAAGTCTGAACTTTAGAGAAGTTCTCTTCTGAACTTCTAGCGCATATCGTCTTGAGCTTTGTGGATGTTTGTTCCTAAGTTTTTGAAAAAATTTAGATAGGAAGTTTTTTATGAGCTTCCGGGATGGAATCTTGAATTTCTGGGAAGAGTTTGAGAACCTCTGGAGAGTTCCAAACTTCGTGATCGAAGTCCTTTTCTCCAAACTTCTTCCTTACGCTCTTAAAAGTTTTTTTCTGATTTTCGGGGAAGTTCTCTTCGAACATCTGGGATGGTATGATTTTGAAATTCGTAGACGTTTAGCTCTGAATTTTTTGTGATATTCCTACTAAGAAATATTTCCTATACTACTGAGAAATTTCTGTCTGACCTTCGGAGTTTTTTTTTGTTCTATGAAGTCTCTTTATGAACTCCTAGACAGGTGATATGGGTCGACGGTGAAGTACATAATTAATTGTGATCCAACTAATTCGTCGGGCCACCCTACCAAGAACAAATAAACCACTATCCCATTTTGTAAATGACTCCAGTGGCATCCGTTCTGTTGGTGTAGATCGATCCAAGTTGGCTCTCAGGCGTTGAGATGAATTGGATTGTTTTCCTAATGAAATATCACTATCACACTCTGTGAGTGCCCCAATAGCATCCTTACTGTTGGTTTAGATTGATTCAAAACGGAAGTTGGTCTTCATTTTCAAATATTTCACTTGACAGCTTATCGTTAACCAAAACGAACCCTGCTCCCACCTAACCCTGTTATCCAAAATCCCAGTGACTTCTCGTGAAAGTACAGGCGTGACTTCGCGGCTTCCAACAGCAAGCATAGTATCACATCAACATATTCCTACCCTTCCTTAACTGTCCTTCGACAGGCAATGTCGCCGGTATTGCCTTTGTTTGGAATCACCAGTTTTTACACGTTGATGATGTATGTTAGTCCCAAGCGTCATCTGTTGGTTCTCTGTGTAATAATAACGGATCTGGCAACACCGGATTAGAAACATCGGGCGGTCAATCATGCTCATGCTCATGCTCATGCTCATGCTATGCGTGCCGCAGTTCATTGAACTTCGCTGTTTTTGAAGGATTATTGATAGGAAGCTATAATACATTTACGCAAGATGGAAATTTGCATATGAATATTGATGTCCACAATGCAAATGGATACATATACATTTCAGTACGAATACCTGAGTCCAACGAGCCTGGTCAACATGCTCCTACGTCGGTTACGCGGTGCACAACAACCGGCAAACGGAAGCTGTGAAGCGGTTGAGCCATCGTACCGATGGTCAACGTTCAAGATGGTCAAGAGCATCTGAGTAAGGAAGAAGCAGAGCCAGCTCAGAGCGTTGGTTAGCCGCACCCATCGAGGAAGAAGAAGCCTCTGGAGCAAGACCGCATTTTCAGCCGAGCAACGTTTGGAAGAGGTCAGAATTCAAAAGGAGCTTGAACTGAAATGGGATTAGAAAAAAACCGAACATATGAAGAAGCGTGAAATTAAAATAGGCGAGCTGCGATCGCGTTCTGGGGCCTCTAGCTGCAATTCTATGCCACCAGAATGACGATTTGTAATCCTACGTCGGACCGATTAGTGAGCCTTCGGCGTCAACCTGTTCCTGAATCCTTTGCTGCTTCTGATGGAATGGCCGAGGTCCTGTCCCAAGCTTTCAAAGCCTTGCAAGGTCAGAATGTGAAAGAATTGCCATCATTTTTCGCCAACGTAATGGATTGGCCGATTTTCCGGAACGAGTTCGAAACTTCGACAAAAGAGCTGAAATTGAGTAATGCTGACAACTTGAAAAGACTCAGCAAAGCCCTTCAGGGAAAAGCCCGCAAAGCCGTGGAAGCCTTGCTAGCCTGAAAACGTAGACCAGATTATGAGGATGTTAAGATCGAATTTCAGTCGCACTGAATGGATTGTGAGCAACCGACTCGAAATCCGGATCGAAAGAATCTGGATCAGGTAATCATGAAGAACAACGAATGTACCTTGGAATCTGAATTGATTGGCATCTTTAGAACGTCCGAATTTCGTAAGCAATCGTGGATCCGCCCCAAAGCGATGTTGACTAGAGAAAATAAACTTGTTGATTTCGACGCAATTTCTCGGTGTTTGGAGGAAGAGATGGAGAATCAGCTTGCCAGCATCAGTACTGTGTCGTTCAGCAAGAGGCAGAGGCGTGCCCGGAGCTAAAAAGACCCAGGAGATCATCAAGAGGAAATGTCCTGTGTGTGGTTCTTCTGAGCACAAGAGTCTCGCAAAATGTGGAAAATTTGTCAAGTCATCTGTAGAGCAACGCCGTTCGAACGCAAGGAATTACAAGGTCTGCTATATTTATTTGGAAGGAGACCACAACCGTCGAATAGATCCTGTGCCATTTTCAAAAAGAACCACCATGAGCTTGTGCAGGCTGATAAAGTTCCAAGAAAAGCTTTCCGCGAGGCCATACCGGACCCTGCTTCTTCCGAAGATTTGTGCAACGTCATCTCTAGAAGATCAAACACTCTGCGTCGTGTCTGCAAAGTTCGAGTATGTAGTGAGAGGAAAGTTCACTATGTCTTCGCTCTACCCGATGAAGGTTCCTCTATCTCAATGATGGATTTGCTAGGAAGATGGGATTGTCTGGACCAATCCAACCAGTCACATACCGTTGGAAGAATGGAATTACTCATAGGAACGACAAATCGATGCTGTTTAATCTACATATCTCTGGTCAAGCTCAATAACGTTGGAACAATCAACAGCATTAATCAGCCGACTGTCGAATTGGACTTGGGCAGAATAAGAAGCTTTTACCCGTTACTGGATGAAGAAAAGCTGAATACCGTCAAGGACGTCGCAAAGGTTCTGCTGGGTCAAACAATGCTGGCCTGATAATTCCATTGAAGACGGTGCAGTACTCGGTTCGAGGTTTGCAGCTCACCCGTTATCATCTTGGATGTATAATTCACGATGAAATTGAGCCTACCGTAGTTGAATAGGGTTATAGCACCGATGACGGAGTTGGAAGCTGCACCGACCAGAAGTGTCCTGAATGCACTGAAGGAGATTTCCCGGACGAGGATAAACAATGAAGAGTTGGCTGCAGACAGGATCAAGAAACAGTGTAAGGAACTGTCGGAAGCTGATTCCGGTGAGGGAGGCGGAACGATCAACCTGAGCAAGGGTTCCGCTGCAGAAGCAACGTCTGTGTTCAAAAACAATGACATTTTGAGTTCGTTACAGTTCCAGTCTGGTGATGAGTACTCCAAAGAGGGTTGCAGCACGAAACCAGGCAGGTTGAATGTGGATCAAACTTTCTTCCACTCCCACTCGACGACATGTGGTTGGATTGAATGCACCGTGGCTCGCGGATGGAAGAGTTGAAAATCGTGAGCCCGTTAAGGTGAGTAGGATAGAATCGGCGCCGTTGCCGCAGATTGTAAGGAATGTTCCGGAAATTATGACGTCGATAAGGCCTAAACCAACGCAACCGAAACTAACGTTGTTCTATAAGAAATACGATGAAACAGTTGTCAGGCCGGTGATCAGCGGTAATGAAGAACAGGAAGACGAGGAGGAAATGGGAGGACGAATTAGCTTCATCAAGCCGAAAGATAAATCGCCAATTTTGAACAGCAGTAAGATTACTTTGAAGATGAGAAAGAATCGCCAAAGAAGACTTCGATTGTGGTTAAGGATATGGTTGATGTGGCACCGCCGAAGATGGAAGAGAAGAAAGTGGAAGTGATGGCTTCTAAACCAAGTTGAATTGCTGCTTTGATCAATAAACCAATCAAGAATTCCGGTTTGGGAAAAATTGAGATTCCAAAGCCGGTGGAAACGGGTAAATCAATGAGATACCTAAGATGACTGAAGGGTTCAGTTTCAAAAGTGGATGCTGGCCAAAAGGATTAGTCGTGAAGGTGATTCGCGGACCAGATGAAAAAATCCGTACCATCGTAGTGGCAACATCAAGATGAAGATTCACCAGACAGATCAGTAAGATTGTTCTACTCGAGGCCAATTCTGTTCCTGCCCTGGAGAACGTTACCGCTAGCAACGGAACGAATGAGTGAGCGTAGGTGGCCGTTGCGATACAAATACAAACAAATGAAAATTTTATTCCATGTACAACATTGAAAGAATAAAGGTGCAATCTTCAAATCTCTAAAACCCTGGCCAAATGAATCTTCTGGAGTCTTGAAATTCCATGTTTTTTTTTAATATGGAAGTTCACTGAAATGAATGTCTGTACAATGTCTGTAATATGTATGACATGTCGGTTTGCATGATCAAATGTCTGTATAAATAGAGAGCATGGTCTGTATATCTGGCACTCCTCGAGCAGCTGTTTTTGTTGCCACTAAATTTGGAACGACATTTACAGGTTTTCTGTTCGTGTAGCTTTTCTTTATTAAGCCACATAAAGTGACACGAGTCTGCGGGTTAAGCTTTCCAGCATAACTGTAAGAAGGTTGAATGTAAGGTTTTTTCATCAAAATATACATTAGTGCATCATTCATAAACCACTAAGACTTTTCTGGAGTGGGGGGAGGTGTTTGACTACGCTCATTAAAAAACTCCAAAAAATGTATGGTGAATAGTCTGCGTAGGGAGTGGGGGTGGTGGTTGGTTTGAGATTTTCACAAATAAGTTTTAGTGGTTTATGAACCGGTCCCATGGGTTGATTTCATCAAGAGTCCATGAATTCAGCTGTATCAATGTCTACTTACTCATTAAAATTTGTTTGACATACGATAAAGACAATCTTAGCACACCAAAAGTTGTATGTTTTATTGCTCTAGAATCACTGGCAATACAACTGTGCTGAAAAATTTGAAATAAAAAAGTTACAGCTTAATAACTGATTTATATAGGGACACCCTAAGCTACAAAAGAAAAAAATGCTCTAATCCGGTCATATCAAAAAGGTACAGAAAAAATTACACCATCAAAGTTGCTTAAAATTGTATATTCTACAGCTTTTCCGAATAATGTATGCTTTTATTTCTGCAAAAAAAAAGGTTAGATTTTTGATTTCTCAGAAAATAAAGAGCACCCTAGCTTTCATTCAAACCAAAAAAAGCGCCTTGTTATAAGAAATAACTTTGTGGAAAACAATTGTGTTCAAAACTTCAAACTTTGGCTGAACGTGTATCTTTCCAGCTAAAATCGCATTCTGGACCGTGAACAGTGGTTCACACTTCTATAGAGAACAACTGGTGCAAAATCGATCTAAGTAGTCGATCGCGCTCAGGCGTCAAGTTGAACTCTGAAAGAAGAAAACTATTGAGCAAAAACACCTTTGAAAATCCGAGTGGTCTGGTCCCAAGCTGGCTAAAGTGCTGAAGATGCCGAAAACAACAGTTTGTCTAGTGCTCAAAAGCCGGTGCGGACCATCCTTACCAGGGAAGAATACAAGTCGTAGGGTGGGAGACGAATGATTGGATTAATATTATACGTGAATACCAGAATTTCGTAAGACACGAATGCATCCTTCTGGTGTAAAGTGTCATTAATAAAAAAAAAATGTCGTACAATGCCAGTAAACATCCGAACCGACACATACGAAACAGAATTCCAGTAGCTAAAAAGTGAGCAAAGTCTTGTACTGACCGTGTTTTGACAAAACACAAGGGCAGAACTTTGATCGATGACGAACTATACAATCCACAATTTGTCACCTAGCAGTTTCCAGTCTCAAAATTTCACACTGTGTTGGGGATGTTCCGGGAAGATTTTAATTCCTGTTTGCTGACAAGTTCGTGGAGAAGGGCATGATTAGGCAAGTGATTTGCAGCAAAGTCATCTTTGGCCCGATTTGGGCAGCTGCTCACTACTTCCAAATGGCTCTGCCAGTACTGCCAACCAGATCGATTTCATCCCTCAAACTAATGAATCCTCCAGATTGCTCGGAATTTCAACTAATCGAAAAATACTAGGCTATTTCAATGCAGCGTCTTCGACAAAGGGGTAGCCAAGCGACATCTAGCAAAGGCGGGCAAAATGGAAGAAATGCGCTAATTCCGCGTCCGTTCTCGCTGTGCGGGCGCTGATGGGCTCCATCAAGATGAAGGTTCGAGAATTCGTTTGAGCTGAAGAAATGTAACCATCTAATGCTGTAAATTTGAAGTTTCAATAAAAGTACTGTAGTTAGCAATCTTTAATGGACCTTTAAACTTATTGAATCACGAGTTACAGGTCCTTTAGTGCGCAAATAATTTACTTTAAGTCAGCCTTTAACTACCAGAAAAAGCTCGGAAATCATAAATGCAAATACTTTCGATTAGCATTTGCAGTGACGTGGAAGACATCCAACATCGTATATTTTATTAAACCGCCTCCTCACATATAGTGAAAACATCGTTTATCCTTAAAATAAACGACACGCACACGTGTGACCTTTACCAGAAATACGTGATGCAAATGTTTCATGTCGTTTACATAGTCATGCTCGAAAAGGGTCTGAATATAGCAACAAAATATGTTCGACCGTTGAAGAAACGCATTGCACCAGATCGCACACATGAAACTCCATTTCATAATTGAAAGGTGTGCATTTTTGTACGCCTTTTTGCTACCACACGAGCACACTTGTATTTTCGCATGCGTTTGAGAATGGCGATGACGTGCCATGAGGGGCAATATTTCACGAGGACGTCTGTTCTAACCAGCGACTGCAACGTTGCAACACTGATGAGTCGTGGATCGAAATGAATCTTTGAACAATTTCACTGTCCGGCAAAGTTTCCAGTTCCCTACAAAATAAAAACAGCCTCGCTTTCGCTGGCCACACCTTTCAATTTGGTTCGCTGAAAAGAGGCATAATGCTAATAACTAAGCACGAACCTAAGCACTTCCCGAAGGCAACAAATCCCTTCTGTTGCCTAATTGATTTTCATGCTAAATTTGTTGTGTCTCGTTTCGTAGACGAGACCTCCGTGCAGCGTCGAATAATCCATTTCTACCTTCCCTGTAGATCCACCGCATAAACAACATGAACCAAGTACCTCCCAGAAATTGCCTTCATACGACATTGCATGCCGTGAGCGAGCAGTCATGGCCGCGTGGAAACCAACGAAAGAAGTGTCATTCGTAAACAAGCCTTGGCAAGCCAGGCCAATCGGTACCCCAAAATTGAATATTTGCGATTGCTTCCGGTGGACGCCCTCCAACAACCAAGTTCGTGATTTCGTGATGGTGCTCCACGATTTGTGTTGTCTGACCCTTGAGTATCAGAAGCTTATGCATTGCAATCAAAGTTTGGCTCATAAAAGAAATCGAACCTTTGATTTGCAATTGAATTAATTGTAACTATACAATAAAGTTAAAAGGATGAACACTAGGGTGGTGCAAATTATCTCTACAGTTCCACCCAACTTATTTGATGTTCAATCAAGAATAAGTCTTTCAAATTGGTTTTTAATATTTCACAGTTTGTTTAGGCAACACTGTTTGGATGCTAATGACACAGTAGCATAAGAAACCGCATTTCTTCAATTGATCAAAACTAATGTTTGGTTCAAGAGTAATGTGTTTTCAAATTTTGAATCTTCAAACACACGAAAACCGTTGATTGTAATACAATTCTATTTGAAAAAATAAGAAATAATCAATAAAACTTAGTGAAACATAAACAATTTAATAGAGAATATTCAAAACCTTTAAAAAAATGAAAATGGTGAATGTGGATATATTTTTTTGGTAATTTTTTTTTAAATTTTTCTACAGTAAGTCATTAAGCCATACCAAGAATAATTTGTTGATTGTTGATTAATCTACGATGAAGCAGTTCAAAATAAATCAATAACTTCTATATGCCCTTCGAGAATTAAACTGGACTGAATTTCCTCTTTCATCATATGAATCATGCTGTAAGCTCCTTATCAAAATAAAGACACTCAAAGAACCCTGTGAATTTGCAATGCCTTTCTTCATCAATGGAATTATTACTTATTGTATAAAATCAGCAGCACTACTATCTGATATGAACTTTCATTCGTCTTTTCTTCTTCTTAGAACACGAAAATTCTTATTGGAAAAAACATTCCAAACTAATTACGCAAAATTTAGCCTTATCAATCAAGTGATGGCCCATATAATCAACTATGTAAGATAATTGAAATTGTTAAGTCTAAAAGACCCATGACATCTAGACTAATTGGCGATAGAAATAAAGCAAAGCATGCATAGACTGTTGTAGAAGTTATGTTTCTTCTATTTTATTTCAATATTTCAATTTGTATATTGCAAATTATATCAGAAGTGGTGTTTTACATCACATTTTAATCATTTTCAATCAAAATCCTTATTAATAACCAAGACATCTAAATTTTCCTTGAACACGACCCAAAAGCTTTTGCACAGTTGCATTTCCCACCATTTTCACCACTTTTGTCTACTTATTTTGAATTTTTTGTCATCCGCTGGTTTTACGAATTTCCGTTGCTTTACTTTGATCCATGCATAGAAAGTCTCGATTGGCCGTGCCTCCGGGCAGTTTGGCTTTTGTACGTAATGACATGATGCCAATTCAGGTCAAAATATGACTAGACTATCATGCTGCTTAATTATCAGCATTAAACGCTTCTGGAGTCATTCCACATGTACTTGTTCATTGTTCATTATCCGTTTTGTGAATATACCTGTCCTTGCGTACAGTGAAGTATTGTGGTCCGGAAAGGGTTTTGTAATTCAATTTTACATTCGTTTCTTCGTCCATCATTATACACCCAGACTATCTACACAAAATGTGATCTCATAGTTTCCAGGCTCTCGGTTTCACAGACATGGCCTAATTTGAGTTCCTTTTGGGTTTCTTCCGCTCTCTGAATGCTTCTTGAGTCCAAGTTACTTTTTTTGCAAGCATCACGTTAGGCGTCGAGGTTCCTATCTTTATTGCAACATCTCGAACGGTAGCCATCGGTTTCTGCTTAGTAACATCCCTGATCCTTTTGTCAATAGCTGGAATCACAAGACCAGATTTTCGACCACTCCTCGGTGCAGCTTCATAAGTACATTGTTGTCCATATTTTCAAACTGCAGTTTATACCGCTCCGACGCTCACACCATCTTCCTTGGCAATTTTTTTTAAAAAGCTTCTACTCACAGTGTACCAGTTGTGCATGGTACTTTTTGTCTGCTACGGAGTAAAACGACGCAGTTTGAAAGTCAAACAGGAACTAAGTTTTTTTTTTTTTTCTATGACGTCCAGAAATGTGTCAACAAAATGACGCAGCCAAAGTAATTTGAAAAATTTCATTCAATTCAATATCTACATAACCATTAAGTGTGCTTATAATTTCTAGAACTGTCTATAAGTGTTACAATGTAACTTTTGAAAGTAAGCTGAAAATAAGAGTGAATTGTAACAGACGTGTAAAATTTCCTCTCGTTCAATTGCAAGCCAAAGTATGCGTATATAACGTAATTGTATGCAATCTTTCATACGGCAAAATGATTGTTTGCAATATTACATACAATATACCTAATTACAACTTTTAGTGGCTTAAATTTACATGAAAAATCCCATTAATTCATGGCAAATCTAGATTTCCTTTATTTGAAATATAACGCAGAAATCTAAGAGTTTCTTCCAAATTGTGTAGTCCATATTTACGAAATAAAAGAAAACACTAGGGTTTTTTTTTACACGGGGACACTTTTACTGTGAAACCGTGTAAAAAATGACTTAATAAAGTTGATAAATTCACATGCATTAACATTTTAAACTGCTTCGGTTTTGTTTGCATGTGTAACATTTCTATGCAATGGTCAAAAAACAGTCTCAAAAATTTTTACTATTTACACCAAATATTGTGATTTTTTTTTAAAAGCTGCCATAGGACTACTTTTTGCCCAAAACGTAAAATGTGATTGGAGTAAGGTCGATAAGTTGTTCGGGTCTGGAGTTATCACCGAAAACAATATATTTAAAAAAAAATCCCAAAGAAGTGCAAATACAGCCTAATTTCAAGCAATTCTAGATAGAGCATATGTTTACGTGGAAACTATAGACATTCAAATATATGAATTATGTCAGACAGTTAAGCAGCTCTAAATGCTTTGAAGTCAGCAACATGCACAACTCAGCCTGTTTGGGAATGTGTTCAATCACCACAAAAATTGTCTTGTCGTAATCAAGTCAATATATACTGGGCTTTTGGTAACTGCGGGGGCATATAGTCTTAGCAACTGGCCCTTTGAGCTGTCAAGCTCACATCAAGAAGAAGAAGAAGGTAACTGCGGAATTGGTGGAAATGAACAAGCCGATATCACCAAAAGTAACGAAGCATATATATACTGGTCTTTTGACAGGCCATTGTCCGAGCCGCTATCACTTGAAGGTGATTGGAAAACTTCAAGATGATTCATGTCGCTTTTGTGGTGCGGAAAAAGAACACTCGGAACATTTGTTATGCCACTGTCCGGCAATTCAACAATTCATTAAAAGAAGTCAGTTCTTCGACAAAGGGCCAATAGAACTCTTTGATATTTGGAGAACAAATCCCATTACGGTAGTGCAATTCATTCGAGAAACTTTGTCGACGAATTGCAAGCCTCAAAACAACCGTCAATCTGTCAACCGTGACCTGCGGAACAAAAGTATCAAGAACATTGAGGCAAACCACAATATCTCAGACCGCGATTTGGCCAAAAAGTTTTGCGCCACCCGCAGTACCGTGCAACGGATTCGTCTCCGGAAAGGCTTCAAGTCATACTGTGCCTGTAGACAACTAAACAGATATCAAAAGCAAAACAATGTGGCCAGAAAACGTGCCAGAAAACTGTATGATCGGGTGTTGACTAAATTCAATGGCTGTCACCTCATGGATGATGAATCTTATGTAAAGGCCGATTTCAAACAGCTTCTTGGCTACGACTCGGGGAGATGTTCCTGCCAAATTCGAGTTTGTGTTTGCAGATAAATTTGCACGTAAATACATGATTTGGCAAAGCATCTGTAGCTGCGGTAGGAAGACCAAGGTTTTCACCTCTGACAAGACATTAAATTTAGAGCTGTACAGAACGAAATGTCTCCAAAACTGAATATTGACATTCATCAGATCTCACAATGAACCTGTCATGTTTTGGCCAGATCTTGCAAGCTGTCATTACAGTAAAACAGTGCAAAAGTGATATGAAAACAACGGGATTCAGTTTATACTGAAAGAACTCAACCCACCAAACTGTCCCCAGCTCAGACCGATAGAGAGATTTTGGGCTATTATGAAGCGAAAGCTGAAGGTGAATGGCAGTGTCGTCAAAATCATAAATGAATTGAGAACCAAGTGGAAGAAGATTGCCAAAACGATGATTGAGAATAATGTGCGCCGGTTGATGAAACCTATTTCGGGAAAAGTCCGCAAATTTCTTCAAAATCGAGATGATTAACTTGTTTTTGTATTTTCCCTCTTAAGTTTCTAACTATTTTGTTAATGTATTTCCGAACTAGGGAAGTGAAGCACCATATTGCAAAAAGTGAGCGTTGTAGGTTAACGTTTACTCCATGCTTGAGAGAGGGTACCGGGGTGCTGAAACCGTTCCCTACCCTATGCGCAATAGTCTTTGCCTCTTTGTTCTAATTCCAACTGGGCCACACCTCAGAACGAGTTACACTTCACTCCATTTCATCAAGCTCCATTATGCTATTTCACAACTTCTTCCTCGCTACCGTCTTCTTTTTTATTACTTTTGAAGTTTGACAAACCTACCGATCCCACATTTTGTCCTGGCCGCTTCAAATTTTCTACAGTGCAGGATTATGTGCCGAACTTCTACGACTGTTGCACAGCACTCGCATATCGGTGGAGAACATTTCTTCAACAGGAAATCATGTGTCAACCATGTGTGACCAATGCGCAGTCGAGTGAGTACCCGCTGATCAGCGAAATTATTCTGATCGATTCACGTTTAATCTCTAATAATTTAATTCCTGTTTGCTGCCTCAACGTTCTCCCACTGCCAGTAGATAGAATGCTCCCAGTGCCTAAACTTGCACTTCAGATGCCTCAGTGACACAAACAGTGTTGTAGAACATCACTTTGCAGTAAAGTTTCAAGTTTAGGCGCTGGGAGCATGTTTCCTCGTAAATTCGTGATCTGGACCATAGTAAGTGCACTGTTGACGAATGGCTTGAGTCGTTGATTGGTAAGCTATTCGTGCCTTCGCTGGCGGGCCGGTCTGCTTCTACGTTATCGTGGATGCCGGTGTTGAAAAGGAAAACGATGGCGAGAAGAAGGCGGAAAAAAGATTACAAAGAAAAAGACAATGTAGATGAAGATAATGAAAAGAAGGTGATGGAGAGAAAGATGACGGAGAGGAAGATGGCCGAGAGGAAGATAATGAAAAGGAAGAAAACAAAAAAGAGCGGAAGATGATGAAAAGGAAGAAAACGAAGAAAAACATGACGAAGATGAAGAACGGAGAAACAGATGGCACATATGAGAAGCAGATGACGGAGAAAAAGATGGCGCAGAAGAAGATAACTTGGAGAAAAATTACGAAAAAGAAGATTATGAAAAGGAAAAAACACGAAGAAGAGTGTGACGGGAAGAAAGATGAAGCAGAGAGAATCGAAGAAAAACATGATGGAGAAGAAGATGACGAAGAAGAAGATGACGGAAAATGAACAGAACAAGTTGAAGAAAATTAGAAAGAAATGAAGGAAAGAAATTTGTCGCAAATGAAGATAGTGATAAAATCAAAGAACATGATGGAAGCCATAAGCGGGGACATATTGCAATTGTTTTTTTTAGAATATGTGAAAATTGAAGCAAATAGAAATAAAAAAAACAAAAGAAAGTGCCAACGAAGGTGAGCCAGTTGGAGGAGCCCCAACCAAAGGAAAAACGCTTAGTGAAATTGAATCATATTTATTTTAAACAACAGCACTCAGCTCATATTGTATACTCTACTACACATCTGAAACTAACATGAATGCATCCGATAGAAGTAAAGTGTCATTAATAAAACAACAACAACAACAACATTTTATCAACGTTAACAACCATCCCTAAAGACTGTATTCGATGAAATTTGGACACACGCAATTGTTCTTAACTTTTTAGCGTGTGGGTAAAAATTATTGAAATTTTAACTGAATGTATTTCATTGTGTTGTGTCAATTGTGTAATGAGTTTCGTGAAAATCGGTCGAGTGATTTCAGTGATGTCTTCGAATGAAGAAATAGTGCGCCAACAAATTTTGGGCACTCACTTCGAAAACCCAAACGCTTCTCATCGATGGATCGGAAAACAGCTCGGAATCGCACATTCAACCGTATCTCATATGATCAAAACGTTCAAGGACCGTAAGACAACCAAGCGGAAAAATGGTAGTGGCAAAAAACGTGGCACATCAAATCCGGAGAAGGCCAGGATGGTATTGAACCAATTAAAGCGTTATCCCAACATTTCGATCAAGGATGTTGCGAAAAAGGCGAAGGTTTCAGTTTGTTTTGTGCAGAAAACAATGAAACGTTCTGGATTACATGTGTACAAGGTCCAGAAGGCACCGAACCGGAGCGATAAACAGAACTCGGTGGCCAACACTCGTGCAAGAAAACTGTACAGGGCTCACAAAACCGTTCTGCACTGTGATGGACGATGAGACTTACACTAAAGCCGACACCAAACAAATGCCAGGACAGGAACACTACGTCACCCCCTCTAAGTTGGCCGTTCCGGAGAGTGTACGGAAGAAGAAACTGTTGAAATTCGCCAAAAAATTCCTTGTCTGGCAAGCGATCTGCGGATGTGGCAAAATGAGGCAGCCCTTCATCACCTCTGGGACCGTCAACGGACAAATCTACAAGGATCTCCAAAAACGACTTCTGCCCTTCTTGAGATCTCACGATGGTCCGACACTGTTTTGGCCGGATTTGGCATCTTGCCACTATGCCCGGTCCGTCTTAGACTGGTACAAAGATAATAATGTAGTTTCTGTACCAAATGTCGTCAACCCTCCAAACACTCCGGAATTTCGCCCAATTGAAAAATTTTGGGCAATCATGAAGGCAAAGCTCGTTAAAACTCCAAAACTGATAGAAAATGAACTTGAACTAAGGAAAGTGTGGTTAAAAGTAAGTAAGCAAGTCATTGCCCAAAACTTGATGAAAGGGGTCAAGGCAAAGGTGCGGGCATTTGGGTTGGGAGAAGACTTTCAATAAATCAATGATGTCAAAACTTAACCATTTAGTAGAACGTTATTTCCAGAAAGTTTGAAAAGAATCAGGCTCAAGGAAAATTTTTGGTGACCTATTTTGTGTATCAAAATTTCATCGAATACAGTCTTTAATGTTTCGAATCAAAAGTTTTGTCTCCTAAAAAAAGTCCTCATGCTAATTTTGAGCTCAATCGGACTTCGTTAAGTGGACCCCCAAAGCGGTCAAAGTTTAACTAATTTGGCGCATGTAAAGGATAACCTCAAGGTAGGAGGGGTTCATGAAATTTCTGAAAGCGATTTTTTTTCTGATACCAAAGGTCTAAGAAACGCCAAGATCTGGTGTTAGCCCGATTATTTTTAAATATTATTTTTAAGTCGATACACCTAAAAGTTGAAATTGTAGCAAAAAATTCATTTTCAGTTTTTGTAATCATATCTTGAGTAATCCGCATTGTTCTGGCAGCACTGGCCGTACACAGACATACGCGCCAACGAGGTAAACATGTCAGATGACATATGGTAAGACGAGTAGAGTAGAAGAGAGAGAGAAAGAGAGCGAGAAGGATATCTGTAAAAGGTAGTAGAGGAGAAAAATATAAACAAACTGAATTGTATAGTGATAGAGTTCAATAGTAGTTGATGAAATTTGGTGAAAATTGAGTTAAAGTTGAATTAAGTGAAATTGAGTCGAGTTCCGTGTGCTAAAGTTTGGTTGTACGATCACAACTTAAAGACGGTGAGTAGTGTGAGCGTTAGATGAATGACAGGAATTAAATAAGATCTCAATCATAACAGCTGACTACACAACAGTAAACGGTACAGTGGTGCCTAAGTTTTCTCGCGCGGCCCACGAACATTCACGTAAACGGTCTACATTCGACATACGACGTAGTACAAACAGGAATTGTAGGACAGACAGGTAAATTTTAAGTGCCCAACAAAAAATGATTATCTGCAATTAATTCATAATTAAATGATAAACAGAAATTAGCGAAAACGAGGTAGCAGGAGGTTGTGGACGGAAAGCAAACTAAAAATTGTGAGTAAGCATAACCATCAACACTATGACAAAATAACTTGACAACTATATTCAATTAAACTCCGCAGTTTGATCATCCTGTGAAGGTGATAGCCAAAAACGGTTTGTTTTTACATCCGACCTTTGATCCGAACACGCATGATTCTGAAAAGGCAATCTCGCCCATCATGATCCACAAAGCTTTTTATGGTATAAACAAAGCCATGCAAGTGTGTGCAAGCGGTTATCACTGTGTGCTTAGTGTTTCGACAGTCGCAGCAACCGTTGGGTTTTTGTTCAACTGTCAACAACTTCTCAATATGGGTGAGACAATGACATAGAACGCCGCTACGCCATTTGCCACTGTTGCTATTCCGCTGTCATGTGTTCAATTTTTATTTTCACTCATCAACATGCTCTCATCTCCATGTTATCAAGTCACCATGCATTTTAAGAAATAAACGAAGCCATGCAAGTGTGTGCGACCGACATTTGTTTCATTGTTGTAACGATGAGTGCCACGACAACCGAAGCAAGTGTAGGGCTTTTATTCCGATCATCCCAACTTGTTATGGTGGCTCGATGGTTACAATTAAGAGTCGTGACGCTGACGGCCGCAGTTCGAATTTCAGTTTGTGAATCGAAATCTTTTTTTTTTTTGTGAGCAATTGAATTTACTACTTCTAATAAACTGCACAACCTCACGCACACATTGAATTTTTCTAAGCGAATTGATGTGTTGCTTTCTTGCCCACGACCAATGTTGCATGTTTTCTCCAAGTTACGATCTATTACGAGAAATGAAACCAAATCATGAGAAATTGCATTAAAATTCATCATTTACTGAGATATGCATGGAAATATTGTTGAAACATATCCTATATCATCCTTGACAACTGCTAACGTATTATGTGTTATATCGTGAGACGCATCTCTAACATAATTATGAGCCACTGTCAGCATGAAATATGTGATATTCCGATAGAGTGGCCCAATTTTTTTTTCATTAGAGTGGTCCCTTTGTCAAAAATTAAAAAAAAAAAGAATTATTATTTTAACACCTCTTTCATCATTGAAGGCCATTGTCAATATTAGATTCATGATTTTTCATTAGGCTTTGCTCACTTTTATTTATATATTAGGGTGATCCTTTGAAAATACCTGAGAATTTGAATGGAACAGTGAAGATAATAGTGTAAACACATTGCTTTTGTCATCGTCGACCATTATTAACATTTAATTTGTGATATTTCATCAGGGTGGTTGATTCATTTTCATTAGGGTGCTCATTTTTGTCGATAAATTATAAACAAAAACCGGAAAATTTAGAATTCAATTCGGAGAGAGAGATGCTCAGCCCTGGGCTGCTTCATCTCCGAAAAGTAAAAAATACGTAAATCACTATTTAACCTTTTTTTTCAGAAGCATAGGTCAAACAAGATAATACAAATATCAAATAGGCTGACACTGTTAATGTGTCTCGCTATTTTTGTAGTCCCTTGAATTTGGGTTTATATTTTACCTAAGTATAAATCAAACAGTAAGGTCAAAGTAACAATCAAGTGATAGTTTAAAGACAAACTGCTAGTTAATTTTTGGTAATTATGTCGGATGTTGGAGGTTTAGAGTATAAAATTTGATCAACGAGTAAATTAAGCTACTGAGTTAAGCAACATCAGCTGTTTGGCCATTAACATGACCAGAAGCCAATCGCAAGTGCAGTTGAACAAGCAAGACAGTCTTTCGAGAAAGTTAAAAACTGTTACTAAACGATTTAGTAATGCTTAAAACTATAGCAAGAATATTTAATTATTTGCAAACAAGCCTAAGCCTGGGACTCAAAACCTGTATAGGAACGAATTATAAATACCTGCAAATTTTAACTAGAACATTGGTTGTGGATAACCCTTATTTTAATCGACCCTACCGATGGGTAAAAAGCGTAAACATGATGCTAATTGACACCCGTCTGGAAATGATGCTATGGAAGGAAAATTTAGCCCCCTTATTTCAATGGAACAGTTAATCATCATTCCATAACAACCGGCAACGTTCATCATAATTCAACAACTGCTCACAGTCAACCCAATAATCGTAGTTTCTCCTTCAAATCCCCGTCAATCGAGTACTTATGCTTAACACCAGCCCAACGATAACCGTCATCAAAAGATGCAACCATCTGTCGAGTGTCATCAGCATTCAAATTAATTCCACAAAATCAAGCTTTGCATTTAACAATTTCACCGTTCATCCTTCCAGATTTTCTTCTCTTCTTAAAATATAACGCAAAAATATAATGCAGCCAAAAGTCGTGCCATGGCAGGGGCAGATTAAGCCCGAAATCGCGTCGTATTATACCGCCCGCCCGTCTCCCAACGATATTGCATGAAATCCAAAAACCAAATGACACGGGCTTTCACCTCCAAGGTTTCCCACAATCAAACTGATGAGCTAGCTCTGGCAGTCGCTGCGTCCAAGGCGAAATTTCAGTGTAACGAGTATTTTCATTTCATTTGGGTTGTTGTTGTTTTTTTCTCCATCTCTTTTGCATTTTGCCTGTTGCCAGCCACACAGCTCGGTGTTTGAGTGATGAAGGAAGGAATTATGGAAACATGCAAATGAAATAAATATTGAGCGAAAACCACGCAGAATGGAAATTTATAAATGTCCAACTGCATAATTTGGCGCGTGGAAAAGCCAGGCCATTTTTATTTATCGTTCGGTTGCAGACAGGTCAGCCGTCAACGTGGCATCCGGTGAGAGCCTGCTCGTAGCTTATGGTTGAGCAGAACTGCATTGTTGCCGTTGGCTTAGTGCGAATTGGAACAAAACGAATATTTCCAGTTCAGGGAATGGTTTTTGTTAAATTTCCAACCTGAGATTAAACGTTGACAGCATTCGATTGTGCGTTTTTTTTTGTTTTCAATTTTATGACGAATTATTTGAACCGAGTTTCCATGCGGGTTTCCTCCCAAAGCACTATGCATACCGAAGATGATTTTTGGAAGCTTTTCACAATTTCCCACGTCGTAATGGAAAATTCTCGACGACCCACAGAGGGGCAGATCCTATAAAAGTACGGACAAAACCTCAAAAAAAAAAATTCAAGATACGGTTTAAACGCCCTGACCAATCGAAAGTACATACCTGGTTTACTACAAATATGAAAGAAATACTGGAAAAGAGGCTATTTTCATCTTGTAGTGAATAGGGGAAGTTGGGGTTTAAAATGTCTTAAAAATGTCACTTCTAACAATATCGAAGGAATTGAAGCTCGAAGAGATATTTAGACGATCTTTTAAATGTTAAACGCTCTGGGAAAAGATAATATATGTAATTACTACTATAATTTATGAAGGTAGACTCCAAATTATGAAAGTAGGCTTTGTTGCGAAGCCAAACAAAGTAACATTAAAAATCTTTGAATTTTCATATTTTGGGACAAATGGGAAAGTGTAAATATCGTGTAATTATGCGATATCGTTGCCATAGTCATCAAGATATGATATGGTACTTTCCCACAATAACAAGTTTGGGACCCGCCAGGACCCGCCGCGCGAAATATTTACGAAATTATTTAGTGTGTGTGTTTTGTCATTTTTGAGGCCAACAATTTATTGGTTCAACTTGAATCTCTCTCTCTCTTTCAGTCTATTTCTCTATCCTTCCTTCTCTTCTATTGTTTACATCCGTTTGCACTCTATTTCTCCCTTTTTAGCAGTACAGTTGGGTTTCCTAGTACATAATGGATGGTGCTGACCTCCCACTGAAATTTCTCATCTATCCTACAATTCGATGACAACTTTACAATGACTTTAGTCAACTTCTCGAAGAACATTCATATCTCATTCAACAATCAAGGACATTTTAGTTCTTGCTTTATTGTCCGTGTGTGTGACACAATTTGTTGTAAATGTGTATGTTACAATGTTCGTTTCATATGGCATACAAAAAAGGTAGCGTTAGCGTACGGGTATGTGTGTAAGTTCATTCACGCGCGTGATTTTCATCAATTAGTTTTATGCGGCTGCTCACAGAGTAAGTGACTCACAGCAAAATGTTTCGCGCATCAAGAAAAGATATTTCGAGCTTCTCGGAGTTCTAAAGCATGGGGAAGCTCCAATAAAGCGTTCGACATACAGTCACTCACTCCAACAGAAGCCCTAGCATTAATGCTAGACACTGACATTTCTAGACAGGGCTACCAGATTTTGAGGACGCAGTCCAAGAATAAGGGTGCTGATATTTATCCTTCCTATAAAAAAATTCAAGATGAGAAAAATTGTGCTACCCTTCTTCCAGCGCTACCGAAGTCAGTGAAAGTAAGGCAGAAGTAAAGCTTCAGGCTTTACTAGATCATACTACACAACGTGTTTCCAAAACTATCGACGACGTTTCAGAAAAAACTGATGGAAATATTGTTAAATGTTGTACTCTGCTGTCAAAATGGGGACTAGATGGGAGTGGATCACAATCTACGTACAAACAGGTCAAGCATGGACATGATTATGATGATTCTCATTTGTTAATGACGTGCTTTGTACCTCTGCAATTACTTTGTGGAGATGGTGAATCGAAAGAAATTTTGTGGCATAATCCGACGCCTTCTTCGACCCGTTTGTCGACCCGTTATTGTCGACCAATAAAACTTGAATTTGTGAAAGAAACACAAGAGATAATAAGGAAAGAAGAATTTCATGTTTCTGACCAAATTTCTAAGCTCATGCCAACAATTATCCACACGACTGTTGGAGAAATCAAAGTACATCATAAACTAACATTATCAATGGTTGACGGGAAGGTAATTAATAGCTTGAAAGGTACAAAATCAGCACAAAAGTGTAAAGTGTGCTCTGCTGGCCCGGCTGAAATGAATAAAATTGATAAAGTTATGCAAAGGAAGATTGATGTAAAGGCATTGGAACTGGGTTCATCAACATTGCATGCATACTTACGCTTCATGCATTGGTTACTTCAAGTCAGCTACAAACTGGACACTAAATGATATTATAAGACCAGCGAGAATAAACTTCAAATTAAAAAGCGAAAAGCTGATATTCAGAATCAGTTCAAGCAAAAATGTGGCCTTCTTGTTGATTTTGTCAAAGGAAACTTCGGTACAACTAATGATGAAAATTGTGCTCGCCGCTTTTTTCAAGATCCAGCAGCATGCAGCCGAATTACTGGCATCGATAAAGGCCTTATCGATCGATGTGACACGATCTTGCGCGCTTTATCTTCTGGATACGCAGTTAACGTCGAAACTTTCAAACACTTTGCCATTGAAACAGCTCGACTATACGTCAAACTGTACGAATGGTATCCAATGCCAGCCAGCGTGCATAAAGTTTTAATACACGGATCAGAAGCGATCCAAGTCGCTTTCTTACCAATCGGAATGCTGAGTGAGGAAGCGCAAGAGGCGCGCAACAAAGATTTTCGAAAGTTCCGAGAGCATAAAAGCCGCTAAATAAGCAGAACTGATACCATGAAAGATGTGTTCAATATGATGATGATAACTTCGGAACCATTCATTAGTACCATTCGTACCAGTCCTCGAAATCGGAAGCAAAAGATGAAGAAAGCTGTGCGATATTTAATTGACGGGACACCGGATGAAAAAGATAAAACGGATGAAGAAGAGAAAACGGACGGTGAAGAGGTAGCGGATAAAGAAGAGGAAACGGATGCAGAGTGATGGACAGTCCAAACAAGATGAATGAAGCAACAGATGATGAAAAGGAATCGCTTGAAATAAAGGAGTTTTGGATGATGAAGAGTATAAAAACAAGAATGGAGGAAACACCAGATGAAGAATCTGAAAAAGGAAGAGGAACTTTGAATGTAGAAGAGGATGATCGAGATAAACATTAATTGAATACAAATAAAAACCAAATAAATGCATTGTTTAGTATAACAGTATAACAGTTTTTAGAAAGTGCGACAGAAGTTATCTAGATAAAAAAAACAAGTGATGATAAATAATACATTCCATCCACAGATTTCCCATCAATTGAAGGCTTCTATTGAAAAATAAAACTTATCTAGATCAAAATTTAGTGATCTAGATAAGTTTCCATTATATCAAAAGCTAGCTCATATCTATCTGGCAAACTTCATCAAACATTTTGCTTTAAAGGCGTGCTTCTCTCTAAAAACAATGCTGATCTAGATATATTATAGTGATCTAGATCAAAACTAATGATAGCAAACGGTATATAATATAAATATGACCAACTTTTCCAATAACATCAAATCGTTATCTCTTGAATGAAAGAAGTTATGAGGTTTTGTCCGTACTTTGACAGGATCTGCCCCAGTGTGCGACCTGGGCCTGTAAATGCCACTCAACCAAAAATAATACCTGTTGCGGATGCTGACATTAAACCAAAAATAATGTGAATCTTATACTACCTTATGCTACATTCACCTTGCATTGTTTATTTTATTTTTATTTACCTGGCATATCGTCACAATACATATAGCCTGATACAAAATATCCCTCCATAATGCCCAATTCATGGCTGCTCCTCTCCAATCCCTTGGGCACCTTGTACCCCCTAGGTCTTGCTCCTCCTGGTCCGACCATCTTGCTCGTTGCGTCCCACGTCGTCTAGTACTAACCGGATTCCCGGCGAACACCATTTTTGCAGGATAGTTGCCCGGCATTCTCGCAACATGTCCTGCCCAGCGTATCCTTCCAGCTTTTGTCGGGCGCATACTAGGCACGACTTCCACTGACGACTTCCGCCTCCGGATCTCACGACTGTTATCGTTGTCCGCAGTAACCAGTGAGCCGAGATAGACAAATTCATTGACTACCTCGAACTCATCGCCGTCGATCGTTACACTGCTGCCCAGTCGGGTCCTGTCGTGCTTGGTTCCGTCTGCCAGCATGTACTTCGTTTTGGACGTATTTATCTTCAACCCAATCTTCTCTGCTTCGCGATTTAGTCTGGTGTACTGCTCTGTCAACGCCTCAAGTTTTCTGCCGACAATATCCACGTCATCGACAAAGCAGATAAATTGACCGGATCTGTTGAAAATCGTGCCTTGCATATTAAACGCCGCTCGTCGCATTTCACCTTCAAGAGCAATGTTGAACAGGAGGCAAGAGAAACCATCACCTTGACGAAGCCCTCTGCGGGATTCGGATGAACCCGATAATCCACCCGATATCCTCAAACAGCACTGAGTTCCATCCATCGTAGCCTTGATAAGTCGGGTCAGCTTCCCCGGTAATCTGTTCTCGTCCATGATCTTCCATAGCTCATAACTTTTTAGCTTTGAAATCGATGACTAGATGATGCGCTGGGACTCTATATTCACGCCACTTTTGGAGGATCTGCCGCAAAGTGAAGATTTGGTCCGTTGTAGACCGTCCTTCGATGAAGCCGGCCTGATAACTTCCCACAAATCTATTTACTAGTGGTGACAGTCGCTGGAAGATGATTTGGGATAATCCTTTAAAGGTGGCATTAAGGACAGTGATCGCACGATTGTTTTCACAGTCCAGCTTGTCGCCTTTCTCATGGATTGGGGAGATAACCCCATCTTTCCACTCCTCCGGTACCTGTTCGGTATCTCAAATCCTGACTATCAGTCTATGCAGGCAATTTGCCAACTTGATAAATTCTGCTCCGATTCCATCCCTTCCAACAGATTTGTTGTTCTTCAGCTGCTTGATGGCATCCTTAACTTCACCGATCGTCGGGTGCCAAACAAATCTTTTTTATCTGTGTTTAACTGCAGAAAATCTTCGAAAAAATCTTTGCTTCAAACTGTGCTATAAGAGTAGAATGGAAACTTTCTTCAAATGCGTGAATGCTCATACACTTCTAATATATATTGGCTATTGAGTTGAATGCAAAATAAAACGGATATGTACTTATAAAAACACATTTATTTATATTAGACGATGCAAAATGGTCTTTTAAAGAGGGCTTAAGTACAACTACCGGTTTCCCTTCATTAAAGAACAGCATAATTTTTTTTGTATTGGAAATTAGTAAACACAGTACAAAGTTTGAAATGAACTTTCTCAGCAAAGAAAAAGCCAAGTTTTCGCACCACAAAATTCACCATCGTTGAAATAATGCCTCGAATAGCAAAAGAAACAACCGAGAACAGTTTTCTAACTTTTCAAAATTCACCTGCGTGAATGCATGTGAAAACTTCTTAATTGGAAGAACAGTATTTTTGTAGGAACCCCTCCAGGGAATTCTGCCAAATTTTGCAGAACAATCTCTTGAGGAGCTTGAAAACAAATATTTCTTCAGTGAAACACTTGATGATGTTTTTTATGTATCAGCTGGAGAACTATATATAAGAATCCTTGCAAATACCCTAGGCAAAATTTAAAAAAATATATTGCAAACATTCCTTGCAGAATTTAGAAAGTAAAGCATTTAATATATTAGATTATGGAATTCGAACAAAAAAATTATCAAAAATTTCTCAATAAAATCAGGATTTTATCGAAGTATAACTTTAAAAATAACCTCAAAGTTTTTGTGAGTTCCTTCAGATGTCCTCTAAGGCTTCCTTTATTATCACAAAACTTCACAAGTTCAGGTATTCCTCCAAAAATTTCATCAGAAGAATGTTTTAAGAAAACTGGCGATGAAATGCCTGAAAATACTCCTGATAAAATCCATGGAAGAATGACTACCAGGTCCTGAAGAGTACCTATAGAAACGCCAGAAAGAATATCTCAGGGCATGTCTGAGAATTTTTAAGGGAATCTTTGGGAATCTTTGGGAAAATCTTTGGGAAAATTCTGTAAAATTGTCTTCAAAAATCATCTCAAAAATGATGGAGAAATCTTTCGGGAGCACACACACAAACTGGCTTTCATACTGTAATCTGTCAATGTAGTGTCAATGTTAATTGTTTTGTTTTGCTTGATGGGCCTGAAATAACACACTGAAAGTAGAATTGGTAAGAAATTGGGTTCTAACATGTATTCATTTTTGTAAATTTGATGGATTTTAGTGGACCAAAACCTGCCAAAAATCTCCAAAATTTTGGTTTTTTTCAAAAATAAACTTTAGATATTCATAAGATTGCATTATGATTATTTGCTAGAAGAAATCAGAATGAATTTCATAAATTTATCTTATGAAATAATAAAGGGATGTTGAAAAAATAAAAATATGGAGGAACCTGGGGATCCGAACCTTGAACGGTGAGGTTATCGGTCCAGTGACCTGACCACTAGTATATAATCAATGCCCACTATTGTCATCAGGAAAACTTAATGGCGTACAAGAGCAACGTCGTATGAAACAGAATCCATTCATAAGTCAGTCTTATGAAATTCCAAAGCATCGTTCATAAGGTGAACCTTATGAGATTCTTAAGTTTATTTGCCAAGGTGTACAGATATCTGAATGATAAAAATTAAAACAAATCAGTGTCAATCTAGATAAATCTGTGCATTTGGCAACTCTGCTTGACTCAAGAAAATGATTGTACTTACTTTCGTGGTACACGAATGCGGAAATGTCAATATGAAGGCTACACACACATGCACACACATCCTTACCTAATACACCCCCCGAAGAACAGCAATGCGAAGCACATTTCACATATACACACAATCGCAACAGCGAAAATCGGTACGTTGTTCGTTTACCGTAAGGCAATGAGGCAGGAGGTACTTCACTCAATTGGAGATACCTGGAACATAGCAGCCCGTCAATTTTCTGTAGTTGCGTTTTTGGTCCGACAAAACTCTAGACAAAAACTATGCAGATTTCATGGATCAGTACGAATAGCTTGGCCACACGGAGGAGGTGATGATAAGGTTCCAGCCCCATCACGCAGTGATTCGTCCTGATTCATCTACGCTGAAAATCAGGTTGGTTTTCGACGGTTCACCCAAAAGCCGGAACCTGCTATCCTCGAATGATCTTCTGCCCACCCAACCTACAATTCCACCATATAAATATGCTGTGCACCGTGGTGAATTTCCGTTTCCACAGATTTGCCATGAAGGTGAACGTTGAGAAATCGCTCCGCCAGATTTATGTCCACCTGAATGATCGAAGTTTGCAGAAAATTGCCTTGCGATAACACGAGAACTGTTTGAAACTCTAAGTCAGACTACTTAAGATCTAATTCTGGGAGCTATTTTGAGGCTGCCAAATGTTTTAAAAGCATGATTGCCACTATTCTCAGTCACGTCTATCTTAATAGTAGTTGAGAACAGGAGAAAAAAATGTTCATGTAATACCTGCAAAACAAATGAAAAGTTTTCCGAAAAGTCGGCCACAACCAGAACTTCGGTCAAGTTGCCCCGAGTGAATAAAACTTTGCCTGTTTCGTTGCAATATAGTTATGCTTTCTAACTTCTACGGCTTCTCCGAGGTATCTTACTATGAATGTTTCAGCATCACAAACTATTGTCTACAAGCTGCACCTTTCTTGTTGCGTCCATTGTTTGCCGATATTTTTCGAATATAATTAACCTCGAAATATTACCGAATCACTTTCCTAATTTAATCCATTTTGCCACAAGTTGCAAAAACACACTGCTCAAAAAGCGCAGCTCTGTAAAAGGATTGCACAGGCTTTGCTTCAGCACATCTCTGTACGAATTAAACGCTTTTTTACTTCTCTGTTCCACTTCGATTTGGTTGAACTTGGCACCCAAAAAGTTAAGTTTTCTCTGATAGTCCCAGCTCGGCAAAGTTCGAAAATCTGATGTTCATATCAGGAAACTTTTCTTTAAAGAATCGGTATATTTCGCTAAGGTTTGCCAGCACTAACTCACATGTCATATTTGCTCAAAACGTCGTCGTATACCTTCCGAACCTGAGTTTTCACGGAATCCACCTGAATGTCGCTCCTTTGTGCGTTTGAGTTTGACGCACATGTTTTTCTACCACGGCCGGGTAAGTCCTTCAATGTGTTTTGCATAACAAACCGGTTATTCGCATTTTGGACCGCATAGACACTAACACCTTATCCTTTCACTAATTTTCTTAGCGGCATTCCCTTTTCAGTACAGTACTTGGTCACAATCGATTTTCGCTTTTCTTCCGTAAGACATCGCATTGTTCCGCTTGAAGTAAAACATTACCTTTTTATGAAGGTACGCATTGACTGACACTAACAGCTGTCAAAATAAGTCATAGTCTTTTTCATACAGAACCTCAGAGATGTACTTATAATTAACTTAGCAGTCCTTATTAGGTATAACAGACTATACCAGACTATAACAGACCAAAATTTTGAAAATATGAAATCGTTAAAATCAATATCTCCATGACGGAGCCATCGTTTTTGCTTGATAAGTGTTTCTTATGTAAAAAATCTGCTGAGCACATTTCAACCATCAAATTTTAAAAGAATAGTGCGGACATTTTGAGGAAAACGCAACTTAATGTTTAATTAATTAATTTCAACCACAAAAATATCAATGTTGGCAACACTGAAAAATTATAAAAATCATTCGATACCAAATTGAATTTCCTTTATGAAGAGTATGTTTGTAGTTCTTTGAGTTATTAAGATATTTAATAAACAAAGTATAGGCATTCAAAAAAGTGGGGGCAGCCCATGGGCCGAGGGTTTCACCGATTGGATTTTTTTATTAATAGCTAAGAACATATCATATCAGCCATATTTGGTTCGGAAATAACAGGGTCGCTGCATTTCTCCGGTCACGTGATATGGAATGACAGTACCTGACATCCAAGTCTCTCAAATCAGAACTGAGGAAGTGCATTTAGAGTACAAGCAAGTGATAAGTTTATTAAAAAGGGTGTTTTAATCGAAATTTGGTCGACTTAAACTTGACGCGTTTCCTTTCATCGCGCATTAAAACTATTTGCTCAACCCTCATTTTGAAGATGTGTGCGTGTAGCAACGTATTAAAAGTGTCTGTTGAACGTTTGTCGACAGCCAGGAAAGCTGGATCGGGGAAAAATCGAAAGCCGGAGGCTACAACGACGACAAAAAAAAAGTTGTCCTCTGTTTCGAGCGGAACCCCAACCTCTCCGTGATGTCGCAAAGAAGCTGGAAGTGGTGACTTCAACCGTAGATAGAGCTTAAAAAACGAGCTGGACTGTCGATTTACAAAAAAGTGGTGACTCCAAACCGCGACGATAAACAAAACACGTCGGCCGGAGCTCGATCGCGAAAGTTGTACACGACGATGCTGACGAAGTTTGATTGCGTAATACTGGACGATGAATTTTACGTCAAGGCAGACTTTAAACAACTTCCTGGACAGAAATCTTATACGGCAACCGGACAGTGCAAGGTGGCAGATAATTTCAAGCACATTAAATTGTCAAAGTCCGCGAAGAAATATCTGGTGTGGCAGGCCATCTGTACCTGTAGCTTGAAGAGCAACGTTTACCTCCAATCAGGAAATTTATTTGAGCGAGTGCCTATAAAAACGTCTACTGCCCTTCTTGAAGCGGCACAATTGTTCCGTTCTATTTTTACACAATTTAACAAATTGGACATGAAGACTGTACAAAATCTTATGGCAGGTGTTAAACGAAAGACCCGGCAATTCGAGTTCGGTAAACTGGAAGCTTAGCTGAATATTTCTCCTGTATTCTGTTTTAACTGAACTTGAAAAAGATTGAAAAAAAGGACTCATTAATAAAACCTTTGATCGTCTCTCAAACATTACTGTTTAATAAAATTTTGATCGGAACACCCTTTAGAAGCAATGAACATGAAAATGCTATGGCAAATGAAAATACATTTCTGTTTT